>JACWNB010000030.1:600000-789802 GCA_016165855.1 Pseudocercospora ulei
CGTACGCATTCAGGTTCCTTGCTGTCACTCTCGCCTGGTGCACAAAGCTCTTAAGATCTTCGTCTTCTACAGACGCTATAGCGGCGGCCAGTTCAGGACTCAGCTTCTGCCTTAATAGGTGGAGCTGCTTATCTTCCGCCACCCTCGCTCTAATAGCATATTTTCTAAACAATCTGTAGAACTCCTCGAACGTCTGCCGGTTCTGGTTAATCTTGTCTAGCTGCTTACGGGCCGTCTTCTTTCGGAATAGGTCTCCGAAACGTTGGTCTAGTGCTCTGATCGCTTCCTCGGCGGTCGCCTCTTCCAGGTCCGCCACTAGCGAAAAAGCTTTACCTTCTAGTCGCGATTCCAGGTACGCTAGTCTGTCTCCGGCGTTGTTTAAGGCGTAATCGCGGCTTATCTTATTCTTGATCTTCTTCTTAAACGCCTCCCAGTCTTTAGGGTCTCCGCCTCTAAACACTGGTAGATCCGGTAGTAACGTCATCGACGTACCGCCTTAACTGTAGGCCGCCGGTAAGGCGGTCTCTGCTGGTTCTTCTCGATGCGGTGTCGGCGGCGATGGCGAGGTCGCTGCTTCTATATCGGCTAGTTGCTCCTTCAGCGCCTTCAGTTGCGCCGTTCGATTCGCCGCCTGGTTTTCCAGCACGTCGATAATGGTCTCGGCCGATTCCCTCTTAGCCCTTACTGTCTCTACTTCCTCCCTTAGCTGTCTCTTTTCTTCCAGCGTTCTGAAAAACAGCGTCTCAATAAGGTCTATGCTATCGTAGACCTTTCCTATTCCATTCTCGTTTACGTAGTCTTCCAGTTCCTCGATCGTGCAGTCGTGGATCTTCCTATATTCGGCTATTCTTTCCTTAAAGTTAGCGGTCTCTTCTTCTGTAAAGCTGCTGATAATGATCTTATCGTCAATAACGCTGGAGCGCCTACTCGCTCTGTCAGTCTTTCTCTTTCCGCGGCGGCCTGTTACGCCGCTGCTCTCTACCGCTGAGAAATCTTCCATCTTCTTACGGTGCCTGGGGTTGTTGTTGGTGTGTATGTAGTGCGCGTGCGTTATTCGGGTTTCCGGATAGTTCGACGGGCCCTTTCGCGCAGCGCGGGGGATGTGGAGAGTGAGTTCGAGATATAATGATCCGGGCACGCAGATATGATTCAATACGGCCTTTTTGATAACTATATCTCGAACTGAAGAGGGAAAGGAATCTATGTGGTGGTGGTGGTGGGCTTTGATAGTGGTGGTGCCAAGGCCCGGTTCGGCCCGGACGGGCCGAACCGAAATTCCAGGGTCCACCCCATCAATCTGTCCCACCTCCTTCTACCACCGCAACATCTTTCATTAAGATAGCGTAAATCTCGTTGTCTAGTGACTTCGCGAGGGTCGATAAAGCTTCCGAGCTTATCATCCCTATCGTGCCTTAAGGGTCAGGCCGATCCATCGAAGCCGCTTTGGCCTTCGTAACGTTCGGTTTGGCGTTGGCCACTGTAACCGATTCGGTAACTAATTTGACGGCGGCTAAACCGCTGATCGGGTTTCTGAATCCGATTGTGCCTTCTCCTACGTTAATAATCGCTCCCTGGTTCTTTATCCATTTCTGTCCTATAATAATGTCAAACCTTCCGATATCTATAATTCGAAACGTCGCTTCCGTAGTGCGACCAGCTAAAGTGGTCCTTAATGGCACATAGTGCGTAACACTCTCCGTGTCTTGTCCGTTGTATGCCGAAATCTTCGTCGGCGACGCCAATTCCACTGGATAACCGTATCCCTTTATCAGTTTCTGAACCAACCGATAGTGGACCGCCGTGCCAATAAGAGCTCCTGTGTCGATGAAAGCTTTCAGCTAAAATGGTTTGCTCGATCCGTTAAGGGGGTGGACAGTAATTAGAAGAATGATAGCTGTTTCCGTGTTCACTTCTACCGCCGCCGAGAGCGGATCGCTGCAGCTGTTGACGCTCTCTTTCGTCGACGCGGTTCGCGTTAGTGCCCTGTTGTCTATGCTGGATAGGGGGCCTATCCTTCTAGCTGGTCTTTTCCCAGGATTCGCAGGGGCACTCTACCGTCTACGCTATTAGTATCGTTCGGTGCCGGTTCGATAGCTTAAATGGTCTTCCTCGGCGGTGGCGGTTGCTTCGTCGCTCGATACTCCTGCTTCTGCTGTGCCGTTGCTTGGCATCTTGCAGCGATATAGCCTGGCTTTCCGCATACGTAGCACGTAGGGACAAACGACGAGCGCTATAGCTGATAAGGTAGCTGCTGGGGTGCCCTCCGGAAAGGCGCAGGGGGTCGTATTGTCTGCGCCGACGGCGACGGCTTCTAATCCGATTCGCGTGATTTCGCGTAGGCGTTCAAGTTTCTTCCTGTGACTCTCGCTCTATGCACGAAGCCCTCGAGGTCTTCGTCTTCTACGGACGCTATCGCCGCAGCTAGCTCAGGGCTTAGCTTCTGTCTTAGTAAGTGCAGCTGCTTATCTTCTGCCACTCTCGCTCTGATAGCATATTTCCTAAACAGTCCGTAGAACTCTTCGAATGTCTGCTTATTCTGGTTGATTTTATCCAGCTGCTTACGGGCCGTCTTTTTCCTAAAGGGGTCGCCGAAACGCTAGTCCAGCGCTTTAATTGCTTCTTTAGCGGTCACCTCTTCCAGGTCCGCTACTAGCAAAAAAGCTTCACCTTCCAACTGCGATTCCAGGTACGCCAATCTATCTCCGGCGCTGTTCGATGCTTGGTCGCGGCTTATCTTATTCTTAATCTTCTTCTTAAATTCTTCCCAATCTTTAGGGTCTCCGCTTCTGAACGCTAGTAGGTCCGGTAATAACGTTACCGTCGTTCTACCTTAACTGTAGGCCGCCGGTAAGGCGGTCTCTGCTGGTTCTTCTCGATGCGGTGGCGGCGGCGCCGACGACATCGCTGCTTCTATATCAGCCAGTTGGTCCTTCAGCGCCTTCAGCTGCGCTACTCTATTCGCCGCCTGGTTCTCTAACACGTCGATAATAGTTTCTGCCGATTCCTTCTCGGCCCTTACTATCTCTACTTCCTCTCTTAACTGTCTCTTTTCTTCTAGCGTTCTGAAAAACAGCGTCTCGATGAGGTCTATGCTGTCGTAGATCTTTCCTATTCTATTCTTATTTATATAGTCTTCTAGTTCCTCGATCGTGCAGTCGTGGATCTTCCTATATTTAGCTATTCGTTCCCTGAAATCAGCGGTCTCTTCCTCTGTAAAGCCGCTAATAACGATCTTATCGTCCATAATACTGGAGCGCCTACTCGCTCTGTTAGCCTTTCTCTTTCCGCGGCGGCCTGTTACGCCGCTGCTCTCTACCGCTGGGAAGTCTTCCATCTTCTCGCGGTGCCTGGGGTAGTTGTTGTTGTATGTGTGTGTGCGCGTGCGTTATTCGGGTTTCCGGATGGTTCGACGGGCCCTTTCGCGTAGCGCAGGGGGGTGTGGAGAGTGAGTTCGAGATATAATAATCCGGGCGCGCAGATATGATTCAATACGGCCTTTTAATAACTATATCTCGAACTAAGGAGGGAAAGGAATCTATATAGTGGTGGGCGCGCGCTTTAAGGGGGCGGCGTAGTGCCAAGACCCGGCTCGGTCCGGACGGGCCGGGCCGAAATTCCAAGGGTCCACCCTATTATCCAGTCCCACCCCTTTCTGCCGCCGTAACAAGCGCGAGCTAAAGCATAGGCTGCTAAAGCCCCTGCCGATACCGGATCGACCCTGGCAAGATCTGACCGTAGACTTTATTACGGACCTCCCTAAGAGCGACGGACAGTGAAACATTATAGTAGTTACGGACAAGTTAACGAAGGGGGTAATACTAAAGGGGATGGACTCCATTACAGCTAAAGACACTGCCTAGGCCTTTATCCGGACGACGTTCAGCAAGCACGGTTTCCCTAGGTCAATTGTATCAGACCGGGGGTTACAGTTTATAAGCTAGCTCTAGGCACGGGTCTGCCAGTTACTAAGGGTAGAGCGTCGTCTGTCTACCGCATAGCACCTGCAGACGGACGGGGCGACGGAGAGGGCCAATTCAACCCTGGAAGCGTACCTCCGAGCGTACGTCGACTATAACTAGACGAACTGGAACCGCCTTCTCCTAATGGCGGAGCTAGCTATTAACAGCCGTACAGCCGAGGCTACAGGACTGTCCCCCTTCTTTACGACCTATAGATACGACTATTCCCCGCTCCTACCGACCCTAAGTAGCAACACCCTGCGCCCTGTACGATCCCTAATCCAGCAAGGAGAGGCCATCGTACGGACGATTACGAACGCCTACTAATAGGCAAAGGCGAGCCTAGCCCTCGCCTAGCAGAATGCGGAAGAGCAGGCCAACAAGGGACGACAGGCTGCACTAAGGTACGAGGCAGGGGATAAGGTCTAGCTAAACCAGCAAAACATCCGTACAGACCGACCGAGCAAGAAGTTGGATTAGAGGAACAGGAAGTTTACGGTAATCCGGCCGGTAGGGACATACGCCGTATAACTAAACACTCCCCTAGGGATTTACCTAGTCTTCTACGTAGACCTCGTACGACCGGCGAGCACGGACCCCCTGCCGCACCAGACAACCGACGACGGGCGCCTACCCGCAATTATAACAGAGGGCTAAGAAGAGTACGAGGTAGAGGGGATCCTTAAGAGCCGGAGGAAGCGGGGGAAGGCAGAGTACTTAGTAAAATAGAAAGGATAGGCAGAACCTACGTAGGAACCGTATAAGGCTCTGCAAGACACGACTGCACTGGACAGATAGGAGGAGGACCATCCCCCTGCCTAGTTACAGTAACCCTGCGCCGTACGGCGGAAGGAGGCGCAATCTACCCTAAGGACAGAGTAGCTGCAGGCAGACCTAGGTTGTCAAAGGATCGAGCACTACGACGTAGGATACTATAGGACCCTACTAACACGACACTGTACGACACTGTACGAGATAAGGGCTGGGAGAAAGGAGCAGCCTAGGGACGAATAGGAGGGGGGAGCGGAAATAAGACGAGTTAAGAGAAAACCGGCCGAAAATTCTTACATTCTCTAGGGGGGGGGGGGGGGGGGGGGGGGGGGGGGGGGGGGGGGGGGGGGGGGGGGGGGGGGGTTGTAGCCACTAGCCACTACCCTGGGGGAACCAGACCACCCTACTTATCATCTAAGATCTCCACTACCTTAGGCCCGGCCGGGCCCCCACCCCTACTAGGGCCACCCCTAGGGAGCAGAGGCACCCCCCTACCCCTACTAGGGCCAGCCCCAGGGAGCAGAGGCACCCCCCCACCCCTACGTGCCTCCCCCGGCCGGCGGAAGGGGCAGTAGAGGGAGCTATCCTTCCACTTGCACGAGGCATACACCCTAGCCCAGAAGCCTAGGAGGCGGTATAGGCTAAGTAAAGGCTAGGGGGAGTTAGGGCAGGGGGCACAGAGCTAGCCCTAGGTAGCGATAAGGAGGGCGTTAACGTACGACGGCTAGGCTATAGCTACCTGCTCGGGTGTAACCCAGGCAGGGTTACACTAGAAGGCGTAGAAGGGGAGCCCGGCTGCGTCCTGCTGCTTGCAGGTATAGCACCTAAGACGTCAGCCTAGACCGTATAGAAGACGAGAATCCGTACGAACCGGAGGAGTAGCTGCCGGTTAAGTTAAGGGCCCTACTGTACGAGGACAAAGTAGGGGGGGACCCCAGCTAGACAAGGGGGAGGGGCGGGGCTAGCGGCAACGAGGGAACTACCGGACGACATAGTAGCTAGTAGCAGTTAGTAGTAGTTGGCGGTTAGTAGTAGTTAGTGGTTAGTAGTGTTGCGGTAGTAGAAAGAGGTGGGACAGATTAATAGGGTGGACCCTGGAATTTCGGCTCGGCCCGTCCGGGCCGAGCCGGGCCTTGGCACCACCACTATCAAAGCCCACCACTACCACCACATAGATTCCTTTCCCTCTTCAGTTCGAGATATAGTTATCAAAAGGCCGTATTAAATCATATCTGCGTGCCCGGATCATTATATCTCGAACTTACTCTCCACAACCCCGCGCTGCGCGAAAGGGCCCGTCGAATTATCCAGAAACCCGAATAACGCACGCGCACCCAACAACACCAAACCAAACAACCCCAAGGCACTGTAAGAAGATAGAAGGCTTCTCGGCGGTAGAGAGCAGCGGCGTAACAGGCCGCAGCAGAAAGAGAAAGACTAATAGAGCGAGTAGGCGCTCCAGTGTCATTGACGATAAGATCGTTATTAGCGGCTTTACAGAGGAAGAGACCGCTAAGTTCAAGGAACGAATGGTCGAGTATAGAAAAATCCACGACTGCACGATCGAGGAATTGGAAGACTATGTAAACGAGAATAGGATAGGAAAGGTCTACGATAGCATGGACCTTATTAAGACGCTGTTCTTAAGAACGCTAGAAGAAAAGAGACAGTTAAGAGAGGAGGTAGAGGCGGTAAGGGCCGAGAAGGAATCGGCAGAAACTATTATCGACGTGCTAGAGAACTAGGCGGCGAATCGAACGGCGCAACTGAAGGCGCTGAAGAGCCAACTGGCTGATATAGAAGCAGCGATGTCGTCGGCACCGCCGCTACCGCATCGAGAAGAACAAGGAGAGACTGCCTCGCCGGCGGCCTATAGTTAAGGTAGCACTACGATAATGCTATTGCCGGACCCACCTGTTTTCGGCGGCGGAGACCCTGAATCGTAGGAGGCGTTCAAGAAGAAGATCAAGAATAAGATAAGCCGCGATTACGCATCGAGCGGCGAAGAGGATAGAGTAGCGTACCTAGAATCGCGACTGGAAGGTGAAGCTTTTTCGCTAGTAGCGGACCTGGAAGAAGTGACCGCCGACGACGCTATTAAGGCGCTGGACCAGCGTTTCGGCGACCCCTTTAGGAAGAAGACGGCCTGTAAGCAGCTGGATAAGATCAACCAGAACCGGCAGACATTCGAAGAGTTCTACGGACTGTTCAGGAAACATACTATTAGAGCGAAAGTGGCAGAAGATAAGCAGCTGCACTTACTAAGACAGAAACTGAGCCCCGAGCTGGCTGCGGCGATAGCGTCGGTAGAAGATGAAGACCTGCAGAGTTTCGTGCACTAAGCGAGAGTGACAGCAAGAAACCTGAACGCGTACGGAAAACCGACGGCATGCGAACTAATTCAGAAGCCGTCACCGTCGGCGCAGACAGCCAGAGCCCCTGCGCCTTTCCGACGAACCCCCTAGCAGCCACCGTACTCGCAGCGTTCGTCGTTCGTCCCCACTTGTTACGCGTACGGAAAACCTGGCTACATCGCTACGAGATGTCAAGCAATGGCCTAGCAGAAGCAGGAGTATCGCGCTATAAAGCAGCAGCCGCCAACGTCGAGAAAGACTATTTAAGCTATGGAACCGGCTCCGAACGACACGGATAGCGTGGACGGTGGAGTGCCCCTGCGAATCCTGGGAAAAGACCAGCTGGAAGGATAGGCCCCCTATCCAGCATGGACAACAGGGCACTAACGAGAACCGCGTCGACGAAAGAGAGCGTCAATAGCTGCAGCGATCCGCTCTCGGCGGCGGTGGAAGTGAACACGGAAACAGCCATTATCCTTCCAATTACTGTCCACCCCCTTAATAGATCGAGCAAGCCACTTTAGCTAAAAGCTTTCATCGACATAGGAGCTCTTATTGGCGCGGCGGTCCACTATCGGTTGGTTCAGAAACTGATAAAGGGATACGGTTATCCAGTGGAACTGGCGTCGCCGACGCGGATTTCGGCATATAACGGACAAGACACTGAGAGTGTTACGCACTATGTGCCATTAAGGACCACTTTGGCTAGTCGCACTACGGAAGCGACGTTCCGAATCATGGATATCGGAAGATTTGACATTATTATAGGGCAGAAATGGATGAAGAACCAGAAAGCCGTCATTGATGTAGACGAAGGCAGGCTAGGGTTCAAAACCCTAGGCGACGCGACCGCCGCCGCCGAACCGAAAGCCACGGAGTCTGCGAAAAAGGCTCCGTCCGATCGTTCCGAACCCCTGGTCACAGTCGGAATGATAAGTTCAGAAGCCATAACGACCCTCGCGAAGTCGCCGGATAATGAGATTTACGCCATCTCTATAAAGGACATCGAAGACTACAGGAAGATGATGGCAGAAGAAGAAGTGAATCCACTGGAGGTGTTACTAGAAGAACTCTATAGTTACGCTAATGTCTTCTTAAAAGCAGACTCTAACCTCCTGCCGCTCTACCGGCCGGAATACGACAATAGGATAAGGCTGAAAGAGGGGGCTACCTTGCCAAGAACTGAGCCCCTAAGAAGACTGTCGCCGGCCGAACTGGACTAAGTAGAGGTGTTTGTTCGTGAAAACCTGGCGAAGAAGTTCATTACGCCGAGCTCCGCGGAATATGCGTTACCGATTCTTTTCGTAAGGAAACCAGGGGGTAGCCTGCGACTCTGCGTAGACTACTGCGGCCTTAACGAGGTCACTAAGAGAGATGTATATCCACTGCCGTTGATCGATGAAACCATCTAAAGAGTAGCAAAGGCTAAGTGGTTCAGCAAGCTGGACATCCGACAAGCGTTCTATCGACTAAGGAATAAAGAAGGGCAGACAGAAGACCTTACGACGTTCGCGACGCGTATAGGCAATTTCAAGTAGCTAGTGATGCCGTTCGGACTTACCAACGCGCCGGCAGTATAGCAACGCTTTATAAACCACACCTTTATAGACATGTTGGAACGGTTCGTGTCAATTTACCTGGACGACATCCTTATTTACACAGATAGAACGAGAGAACAACACACGGACCACATCGAGAGAGTGTTGAAGAGGCTCCGCGAAGTAGGATTGAACGCGGACACGAAGAAGAGCGAGTTCTATTAAACCGAGGTCAAATATCTCGGTCTTATCGTCGGAAGGGATGGAATTCGTATAGACCCCTCAAAGGTCGCCGCCGTCGCGGAGTGGAAGCAGCCGAAATCCGGAAACACTACGCAAATCAGAGCGTTTCTCGGCTTCTGCAGCTACTATCGACGGTTTATCAAGGACTTTAGTAAGATAGCGAGACCCCTAAACGAGGCGCTAAAGAAAGAGGCCGCCGGCCTATGGAATAAGAGGTGTACGGAAGCTTTCGTGCAGCTGAAAGAAGCAGTGGCCTCTGCACTAGTGCTAGCGCACTTCCGACCAGAAAAGACGATCTATGTGGAAACGGACGCTTCAGACACGGTAACGGCCGGAGTCCTTTCTTAATATAGTGACGACGAAACCCTCCATCCAGTCGCCTTCTTTAGCAAGTCGATAAGCGAAGCTAAGCGGAACTACGCTATCTATAATAAGGAGCTGCTAGCGATTATTCAGGCTTTCGAGGAGTGGAAACCGGAGCTTATAGCTGGAAAGAGCACGGTCCAGGTTCTTACGGACCACCAGTCACTGACCTACTTTATGAAGACGCAGAAGCTTTCACGTCGTTAAGCACAGTGGGCTGCCTACTTATTAGGGTTCGACTTTAAGATCACATATCGACCAGGAGCTCAAAACGGAAAGGCTAACGCGCTAACGCGAAGAGAAGGGAAGACGAGCCGCGCTAAGGAAGACCCTAACATGTTCTAGAAGGTGCTAACCGAGCGAATGGTAGACGCAGAGGTGTTGAAAGAGGTAGGGGTCTGCGCGGTAGAACAGGCCCCTAAGGAAGAAACTCTCTACGAAAAGGTGAAACAGCTCAATCAACAGTAGAAGCTCGGCAAGACCGGTTTAGGGAAGATGATAGTTCCGGAAGAACTAATTACAGAAGTCATCCAGCTAATCTATAGCTCTGTAGATGTTGGCTACGCCGGAGCGAAGAAAACGATAGAAGCTATAAGGACGGTCTACTAGTTTCCGCAGATCTACGAACGGATCCTTCGATTTATCGCTAATTGCTACGTATGCAGAGCCGCGAAGCCACGTTACGGTCTTCCGGCCGGCCTATTGAAGCCTCTTCCAATCCCCGAGAAGCCGTGGCAGCACATTACGATGGACTTCGTAACCGGCCTGCCGAATTCGGATAGACATAACGCTACGCTAAATGTAGTGGATAGGCTGAGCAAAGAACGACACTTCATCCCCTGCCGAGCGAGAGACGAAGGAACCACTGCGGAAGAGACCGCACGGATATTGATTCAATACGTATGGAAGCACTATAGCTTGCCGGACACTATTACTACAGATAGGGGTCCTTAATTCACCGCCGATGTGTGGAAAGCTATCAACCAAGCTCTCGGAATTCATAGAAAGCTCAGCACCGCCGCTTACCCTTAAACTGACGGTCAATCCGAAGTGGCTAATCGAGAGATAGAGCGATATCTGCGAACGTTCTGCAGCCATTATTAAGAAAAGTGGGTCGAGATGTTGCCGATAGCTGAATTCTGCGCAAACTCGACATCGTCTAAGACCACCTCGCTGGCGCCGTTCGAGATAACGCACGGCTATCTTCCGAGAATGAGCTTTCAGCCGCCAAGCGAACCCAGCCCCGCGGAACCATCCACCGCTACGTCGTCGAAGAGAGTCGCCGCCGCAGCGGCAGAAGCGCTACGATCTCAGATAGAAGAAGCGATCAAGGTGGCGAAAGAAGCAATAGAGACGGCTTAGAAGAAGATAGTGACTCGGACTAATAGAAGCCGGTCGCCAATAGAATTCGAAGAAGGTCAAAAGGTCTAGCTTAACACGCGGAACCTGAGGCTGAAAGGGAACGCCAAGCTCAATCCGCGCTACGTAGGCCCGTTTACTATAGTGGAAAAGAGGTCGCCGGTGACTTATCGGCTCCAGCTACCGAAATCGTTCCGGATCTACGACGTTTTCCATTCGGATCTGCTAAGCCTGGACCCTGAGAACGGCCTGCCGGAACAAGGCTTCGCCGAACCTCCACCAATTGAGATGGACGGTAATAAAGAAGAGTGGGAGGTAGAAGACGTAATGGACGTAAAGAAGATAAGGGGGTCCATCAAAGCGAGGATCTCGTAGAAGGGGTGGCCAGAAGACTACGAATAGTATCCGATCGAGAACCTGCGAAATTTGGCGGAGCTGCTAAGAGACTTCTATGTAAGGAACCTGAAGAAGCCGAAGCCGGAATAGCTCTAAAGCCAAACGAAGAAAGCCGCGTCCGCTCCACCGGCGCGGAAGCCGATGAAAACGATCGCTGCTCAGATCGTAGAGGGACAGTAGGCTGCACACGCCGTAGCGTGCCAGCGCGCCCCCCCCCCCCCCCCCCCCCCCCCCCCCCCCCTGCAATGGAGTGCTGACTCCGGTAGAGAAAGAAAAGAAGAAGAAACGGAGCCGTAGACGGATCTATATAGACCTCCGAAGCAGCGCACAGACCGCCCACGCCGCAGCTCAGATAACCCACGGCTCAGATCAGATAGGACGGATCAGATAGCGTCGGTCACATAAACGTTAAGTGAAGGACTTCGGATGCAGATAACGTAAGAAGTTGAGAAAGAGACGAAGAGGACATTGTTTTTAATGGAAGACGGAAGAGGTAACGTCGACGTTAAAAGGAGTTTTCGAGAAAAGAGGCGGCGAATCAAAAAAAAAAAAAAAAAAAAAAAAAAAGAGTGGACATTTTCGGATAGATGAGATAGCTAAGCGGTCGAGGGCGACCGCTAGTAAGGGAGGGGGGTAGTGTTGCGGTGGTAGAAAGAGGTGGGACAGATTGATAGGGTGGACCCTGGAATTTCGGCTCGGCCCGTCCGGGCCGAGCCGGGCCTTGGCACCACCACTATCAAAGCCTACCACCACCACTATATAGATTCCTTTCCCTCTTCAGTTCGAGATATAGTCATCAAAAGGCCGTATTGAATCATATCTGCGTGCCCGGATCAAGTAGCTAGTTAGTAGTTAGTAGTTAGTAGTTGGTAGCTAGTAGTGTTAGTAGCAGATAGTAGTAGATAGTAGACGGTGTACAGGGAAAAGAGAGAGGAGAAGGGAAGAGAAGGGAGAAGGCTTAGGCTAACTGCCTGCTATAGTAGGAATAGCAAGCAGGGCAGCTGCTACAGACAGGTAGAATAGCAAGAGGCAACTACGACCTAGGGGAAGCGACGGGAGACGACAACTCGGACGACCGAACGGAATAGGAAGCTACGACCTGCCAAAGGAACAGCAGGAGCTAGGTGGTTTAAGCATGCCGCTATACGGAAGAAGCACTACGAGAAAGGGAAAGGGGGGGGGTATTGTTAGGGGGCGCCGCTCGGCCCAGGTCCTGAACCTGACCTAAGCCGACCGTCGCCCTAAGGACTGCGACTTAGCGGCGCTAGCACGACCCCACCCTCTGTACGGAGCCACCGACAGGACCCCACTCCCGTACGGAGGGAGAACACAACGGTCCTGCACAAAGGGGAGCTACCGCCCCTTAGATTAGGGGGGAAAACCCTTTACTACCGTACGGAGGAGGTAACTCCCGATCCTCTATACAGAGGGTAAACCTTGCACTCTAGCACAAAGGGGAAATTGCTAGCTTGGCTTCGTAGGTACAAATCGTACGGAGCAGACGACGAAGGAACTGCCTATCAGTTCCTTTATATAGATACCCGACCTCAAGTTTCTGGATCAAGATCCTTGGGCCCCTTACAATCCGCTCTTAGTAGCGGTAGAAGTGAATACGGAAACAGCTATTATCCTTCTAATCACTGTCCACCCCCTTAACGGATCGAGCCGACCACTTTAGCTAAGAGCTTTTATCGATACCGGAGCTCTTATTGGCGCGGCGATCCACTACAGACTAGTTCAAAAGCTAATAAATGGATACGGTTATCCAGTGGAACTGGCGTCGCCGACGAGGATTTCAGCGTACAATGGACAAGACACGGAGAGTGTTACGCACTATGTGCCGCTAAAGACTACCCTAGCTGGTCGCACTACGGAAGCGACGTTCCGAATTATAGACATCGGAAGATTTAACATCATTATAGGGCAGAAATAGATAAAGAACCAGAAAGCCGTTATTGATATAGACGAAGGAACGATAGGGTTTAAGACCCTAGGCAACGCTATCGCCGCCGCCGCCGAGCCGAAAGCTACGGAGTCCGCCAAAGAGGCTCCGTCCGATCGTTCCGAACCCCTGGTTACAGTCGGAATAATGAGTTCAGAAGCCATAACGACCCTCGCGAAGTCGCCGAACACTGAGATTTACGCTATCTTAATAAAGGACATCGAAGACCATCGGAAGATAATAGCGGAAGAAGAGGTAGATCCGCTAGAGATGTTGCCAAACGAGCTCTATAGTTACGCTAATGTCTTCTCAAAAGCAGACTCCAACCTCCTGCTACTCTACCGGCCGGAATACGACAATAAGATCAGGTTGAAAGAGGGGGCCACATTGCCAAGAACTGAGCCCCTAAGAAGACTGTCGCCGGCCGAACTGGACTAAGTGGAGGTGTTCGTTCGTAAAAACCTAGCAAAGAAGTTCATTACGCCGAGCTCCGCGGAGTATGCGTTACCGATTCTTTTCGTAAGGAAACCAGGGGGTGGCCTGCGACTCTGCGTAGACTACCGCGGCCTTAACGAGGTCACTAAGAGAGACGTATACCCCCTGCCGCTAATAGATGAGACTATACAGCGCGTAGCAAAGGCTAGGTAGTTCAGCAAGCTGGACATCCGCTAGGCGTTCCATCGACTAAGGAACGAAGAAGGACAAACGGAAGACCTTACGACATTCGCTACGCGTATAGGCAATTTCAAGTAGCTGGTAATGCCTTTCGGGCTTACCAACGCGCCGGCGGTGTGGCAACGCTTTATGAACTACACTTTTATAGACATGCTGGAACGGTTCGTATCTATCTACTTAGACGACATCCTTATCTACACTAATAGAACGAGAGAGCAACACACGGACCACATCGAGAGAGTGTTGAAAAGGCTCCGCAAGGTAGGATTGAACGCGGACACGAAGAAGAGCGAGTTCTATCGAACCGAGGTCAAATATCTCGGTCTTATCGTCGGAAGAGATAGAATTCGTATAGACCTATTAAAGGTCGCCGCTGTCGCGGAGTGGAAGCAGCCGAAATCCGGAAACACTACGCAAATCAGAGCGTTTCTCGGCTTCTGCAGCTACTATCGACGGTTCATTAAGGACTTTAGCAAGATAGCGAGACCCCTGAACGAGGCGCTAAAGAAAGAGGCCGCTGGCCTATAGAATAAGAAGTGCACGGAGGCCTTCGTCCGGCTAAAAGAAGCAGTGGCCTCCGCACCAGTGCTGGCGCACTTCTGGCCAGAAAAGACGATCTATATAGAAACGGACGCTTCCGATACGGTAACGGCCGGAGTCCTTTCTTAATATAGTGACGACGAAACCCTGCATCCAGTCGCCTTCTTTAGCAAGTCAATAAGCGAAGCTAAGCGGAATTACGCTATCTACGATAAAGAGCTACTGGCGATCATTTAGGCTTTCGAGGAATGGAAACCGGAGCTTATAGCTGGAAAGAGCACGGTCTAGGTTCTTACAGACCACCAGTCGCTGACCTACTTTATAAAGACGCAGAAGCTCTTACGACGTTAGGCACGGTAGGCCGCCTACTTATTAGGGTTCGACTTCAAGATAACATATCGACTAGGAGCTCAAAACGGAAAGGCTGACGCGCTAATGCGGAGAGAAGGGAAGACGAGCCGCGCTAAGGAAGACCCTAACATGTTCCAGAAGGTGTTAACCGAGCGGATAGTAGACGCAGAAGTGTTGAAAGAGGTAGGGGTCTGCGCAGTGGAACCGGCCCCTAAGGAAGAGACGCTCTACGAAAAGGTGAAACAGCTCAATCAACAGCAGAAGCTCGGCAAGACCGGTTTAGGGAAGATAATAGTTCTAGAAGAACTAATTACAGAAGTCATCCAGCTGGTCCATAGCTCTATAGACGTTGGACACGCCGGCTTAAAGAAGACGATAGAAGCTATAAGGACGGTCTACTGGTTTCTACGGATCTACGAACGGATCCATCGATTTATCGCCAATTGCTACGTATGCAGAGCCGCGAAGCTACGTTACGGCCTTCCGGCAGGCTTATTGAAGCCGCTTCAGATCCCCGAGAAGCCGTAGCAGCACATTACGATAGATTTCGTAACCGGCCTGCCGGATTCAGATAGATACGATGCTACCCTTAACGTAGTGGATAGGCTAAGCAAGGAGCGCTACTTTATCCCCTGCAGAGCGAGAAACGAAGGAACTACCGCGGAAGAGACTGCACGGATGTTAATTCAACACATATAGAAGCACTATAGCCTACTGGACACTATCACTACGGATAGGGGCCCTTAATTCACCGCCGACGTATAGAAATCCATTAACCAAGCTCTCGGAATTCGTGGAAAGCTCAGCACAGCCGCTTACCTGCAGACCGACGGTCAGTCTAAAGTGGCTAACCGAGAGATAGAGCGATATCTGCGAACCTTCTGCGGCTATTATTAAGAAGATTGGGTTAAGGTGTTGCCGATAGCCGAATTCTGCGCCAACTCGTTACCGTCCGAAGCAACCTCGCTGGCGCCGTTCGAGATAACACACAGCTATCTTCTAAGGATAAGCTTTTAGCCGCCAAGCGAACCCAGCTCCGCGGAACTATCCACTGCTACGTCGTCGAAGAGAGTCGCCACCGCAGCGGCAGAAGCGCTCCGATCTCAGATAGAAGAAGCGACCAGAGTAGCGAAAGAAGCGATAGAATCGGCTTAGAAGAAGATAGTAACTCGAGCTAATAGAAAGCGGTCACTGATAGAATTCGAAGAAGGTTAAAAGGTATAGCTCAACACACGAAACCTAAGGCTAAAAGGAAACGCGAAGCTCAACCTACGCTACGTAGGTCCATTTAAGATAATAGAAAAGAGGTCGCCGGTGACTTATCGGCTCGAGCTGCCAAAGGCGTTCCGGATCTACGACGTTTTCCATTCAGATCTGCTAAGCCTAGACCCTAAGGACTTGTTGCGGTGGTAGAAAGAGGTGGGACAGATTGATAGGGTGGACCCTGGAATTTCGGCTCGGCCCGTCCGGGCCGAGCCGGGCCTTGGCACTACCACTATCAAAGCCTACCACCACCACTACATAGATTCCTTTCCCTCTTCAGTTCGAGATATAGTTATCAAAAGGCCGTATTGAATCATATCTGCGTGCCCGGATTATTATATCTCGAACTCACTCTCTACACCAACTCCGCGCTGCGCGAAAGGGCCTGTCGAATCATCCGGAAACCTGAATAACGCACGCGCACCTACACCTACACCAACAACAACACCTAAGGCACTGTAAGAAGATGGAAGACTTCTCAGCGGTAGAGAGCAGCGGCGTAACAGGCCGCCGCGGAAAGAGAAAGACTGACAGAGCGAGTAGGCGCTCCAGTGTCATTAACGATAAGATCGTTATTAGCGGCTTTACGGAGGAAGAGACCGCTAACTTTAAGGAACGGATAGCCGAATATAGGAAGATCCACGACTGCACGGTCGAGGAATTGGAAGACTATGTAAACGAGAATGGGATAGGAAAGGTCTACGACAGCATAGGCCTCATCGAGACGCTGTTTTTCAGAACGCTGGAAGAAAAGAAACAGTTAAGAGAGGAAGTAGAGACGGTAAGGGCCGAGAAGGAATCGGCAGAAACCATTATCGACGTGCTAGAGAACTAGGCGGCGAATCGAACGGCGCAACTAAAGGCGCTAAAGAGCCAACTGGCTAATATAGAAGCAGCGACGTCGCCGCTACAGCACTAAGAAGAACCAGCAGAGACCGCCTTACTAGCGGCCTATAGTCAAGGTAGCACCTCGATAACGTTATTGCCGGACCTACCGGCGTTTAGAGGCAGAGACCCCGAAGACTAGGAGGCGTTTAAGAAGAAGATAAAGAATAAGATAGACCGCGATTACGCCGGAAACAGCGCTAAAGACCGACTGGCGTACCTGGAATCGCGATTGGAAGGTGAAGCTTTTTCGCTAGTAGCGGACCTAGAAGAGGCGACCGCCGAAGAAGCGATCAAAGCGCTAGATTAACGCTTTGGAGATCCATTCCGAAAGAAGACAGCCCGTAAGCAGCTGGACAAGATCAACCAAAACCGGCAGACGTTTAAAGAATTCTACGGTTTGTTCAGAAAATATGCAATCAGAGCCCGAGTGGCGGAAGATAAACAGCTCCACCTACTAAGACAGAAACTGAGCCCTAAGCTCGCTGCAGCTATGGCCTCGGTGGAAGATAAAGACCTTAAGAGCTTCGTGCACCGAGCGAGGGTCACCGCGAGAAACTTGAACGCTTACGCGAAAGCGCGCGAATCGATTTAGAAGCAGTCGCCGCCGGCGCAGCCGACGCGAGCCCCTGCGCCTTTCCAGAGAGTACCCCAGCAGCTATCGTATCAGTCACAGCGCTCGTCGTCCGTCCCTACCTGCTACGCGTGTAGAAAACCCGGCCACATCGCTACGAGATGCCAAGCGTCGGATAAGCAGAAGCAGGAATATCGAGCAACGAAGCTGCCGCCGCTACCGAGAAAGGCCATACAAGCTATGGAGCCGGCTTCGAACGACACTAATAGCGTAGACGGTGGAGTGCCCCTGCGAATCCTAGGAAAAGATCAGCTGGAAGGATAGGCCCCCTATCCAGCGCTAACAATAGGGCACTACATCGAAGCGAATCGCCGCGAGAAGAAAGCATTAACAGCTGCAGCGATCCGCTATCGGCTGCAGTGGAAGTGAACACGGAAACAGCTATTATCCTTCTAATCACTGTCTACCCCCTTAACGGATCGAGCCGACCACTTCAGCTAAAGGCTTTTATCGATACCGGAGCTCTTATTGGAGCGGCGATCCACTACAGATTGGTTCAGAAACTGATAAAAGGGTATGGCTATCCGGTGGAACTAGCGTCGCCGACGCGGATTTCGGCGTATAACGGACAAGACACAGAGAGTGTTACGCACTACGTGCTATTAAGGACCACCTTGGCTGGTCGAACTACGGAAGCGACGTTCCGAATTATAGATATCGGAAGGTTTGACATCATTATAGGGCAGAAATAGATAAAGAACCAGAAAGCCGTTATCGACGTAGACGAAGGAACGCTAGGGTTCAAAACCCTAGGCAATAGCACCGCTGTCGTCGAACCGACCGCCGCCAAGCTGAAAGCTACGGGGCCAGCGAAAGAGGCTCCGTCCGATCGTTCCGAACCCCCGGTTACTATCGGAATAATGAGTTCAGAAGCAATAACGACCTTCGCGAAGTCGCCGGACAATGAGATTTACGCTATCTCTATAAAGGACATCGAAGACTATAGAAAGATAATGGCGGAAGAAGAAGTAGATCCACTGGAGGTGTTACCGGAAGAGCTCTATAGTTACGTTAATGTCTTCTCGAAAGCAGACTCCAACCTCCTGCCGCTCTACCGGCCGGAATACGATAATAAGATTAGGCTGAAAGAGGGGGCTACCTTGCCAAGAACTGAGCCCCTAAGAAGACTGTCGCCGGCCGAACTGGACTAAGTGGAGGTGTTTGTTCGTGAAAACCTGGCGAAGAAGTTCATTACGCCGAGCTCCGCGGAATATGCGTTACCGATTCTTTTCGTAAGGAAACCAGGGGGTGGCCTGCGACTCTGCGTGGACTACCGCGGCCTTAACGAGGTTACTAAGAGAGATGTATATCCACTGCCGTTAATCGATGAAACTATCTAAAGAGTGGCGAAGGCTAAGTGGTTCAGCAAGCTGGACATCCGCCAAGCGTTCTATCGACTAAGGAATAAAGAAGGGCAGACAGAAGACCTTACGACGTTCGCGACGCGTATAGGCAATTTCAAGTAGCTGGTGATGCCGTTCGGACTCACCAACGCGCCGGCAGTATAGCAACGCTTTATAAACCACACCTTTATAGACATGTTGGAACAGTTCGTGTCAATTTACCTGGACGACATCCTTATTTATACAGATAGAACGAGAGAACAACACACGGACCACATCGAGAGAGTGTTGAAGAGGCTCCGCGAAGTAGGATTGAACGCGGACACGAAGAAGAGCGAGTTCTATTAAACCGAGGTCAAATATCTCGGTCTTATCGTCGGAAGGGATGGAATTCGTATGGACCCCTCAAAGGTCGCCGCCGTCGCGGAGTGGAAGCAGCCGAAATCCGGAAACACTACGCAAATCAGGGCGTTTCTCGGCTTCTGCAGCTACTATCGACGGTTTATTAAGGACTTCAGCAAGATAGCGAGACCCCTGAACGAGGCGCTAAAGAAAGAGGCCGCCGGCCTATAGAACGAGAGGTGCACGGAAGCCTTTAACCGGCTGAAAGAAGCTGTGGCATCAGCGCCCGTTCTGGCACACTTCCGACCAGAAAAAGCAATCTACGTAGAAACGGACGCTTCTGACACAGTAACCGCAGGGGTCCTTTCTTAATATGGCGACGACGAGACCCTCCATCCAGTCGCCTTCTTCAGCAAGTCAATAAGCGAAGCTGAGCGGAACTACGCCATCTATAACAAGGAGCTACTGGCTATTATTCAGGCCTTCGAAGAGTGGAAACCGGAACTTATAGCTAGAAAGGGGCCAATCCAGGTTCTTACGGACCACCAGTCGCTGACCTACTTTATAAAGACGCAGAAGCTCTTACGACGTCAGGCACAGTGGGCCGCCTACTTATCCGGGTTCGACTTTAAGATCACCTACTGACCCGGAGCTCAAAACGGAAAGGCTGACGCGCTGACGCGAAGAGAAGGGAAGACCAGCCGCGCGAAGGAAGATCCGAACATGTTTCAGAAAGTGTTGACCGAGCGGATAGTAGACGCCGAGGTGTTGAAAGAAGTAGGGATCCACGCGGTGGAATCGCCGATTGAAGAGTCTCCGACTGAAAAAGAGACGCTCTACGAGAAGGTGGAGCGGCTTAACCGACAGCAGAAGCTCGGCAAAACGGGCTTAGGGAAGCTAATAGTTCCGGAAGAACTAATTACGGAAGTCATCCAGCTGGTCCATAGCTCTATGGATATGGGCCACGCAGGCGCGAAGAAAACGATGCAGGCAATAAGAACGACCTACTGGTTTCTGCGGATCTATAAGCGGATCTACCGGTTTATCGCCAACTGCCACGCGTACAGAGCCGCGAAGCCACGTTACGGCCTTCCGGCCGGTCTGCTAAAGCCACTTCCGATCCCCGAGAAACTATAGCAGCATATTACGATGGACTTCGTAACCGGCCTGCCGGATTCGGATAGATATAACGCCACGCTGAACGTAGTGGACCGATTGAGCAAAGAGCGCCATTTCATCCCCTGTCGGGCTAAGGATAAAGGAACTACTTCGGAAGAAACAGCGAGAATGCTAATCCAATACGTGTGGAAGCACTATAGGCTGCCGGACACTATTACTACGGATAGAGGTCCTCAATTCACTGCCGACGTGTGGAAAGCTATCAACTAAGCTCTCGGAATTTACGGAAAGCTCAGCACTGCAGCGCACCCTCAAACTGACGGTCAGTCTGAAGTGGCTAATCGAGAGATAGAGCGATATCTGCGAACGTTCTGCGGCCATTATCAAGAAAAGTGGGTCGAGATGTTGCCAATAGCCGAATTCTGCGCAAACTCAACACGGTCAGAAGCAACGTCGCTGGCGCCGTTCGAAATAACCTACGGTTATCTTCCGAGGCTGAGCTTCTATCTGCTAAGTGAAGCCGGCTCGCCGGAGCTTTCAATCACCCCCGCTACGTCGTCGAAGAGAGTCGCCGCTGCGGCGGCAGAAGCGCTACGATCTTAGATGGAAGAAGCGATCAAAGTGGCGAAAGAAGCGATGGAGACGGCTTAGAAGAAGATGGTGTCTAGAGCCAATAAGAAGCGGTTACCGATGGAATTCGAAGAAGGTCAAAGGGTATAGCTCAACACGAAGAACCTAAGGCTAAAAGGCAACGCTAAGCTGAATCCACGCTACGTAGGTCCGTTCACGATAGTAGAAAAGAGGTCGCCGGTGACCTATCGGCTCGAGCTGCCGAAGGCGTTCCGGATCTACGACGTTTTCCATTCGGATCTGCTGAGCCTGGACCCTGAGAACGGCCTGCCGGAACAAGGCTTCGCCGAACCTCTACCAGTTAAGATAGGCGGTGATAAAGAAGAGTAGGAGGTAGAAGATGTGGTGGATGTAAAGAAGATAAGGGGGTCCATCGAAGCGAGGATCTCGTAGAAGGGGTGGCCGGGAGACTATAAATAGTATCTGGTCGAAAACCTGCGAAATTCGGCGGAGCTGCTAAGAGACTTCTACGTGCGGAACCCGAAGAAGCTAAAGCCGGAATAGCTCTGAAGCCAAACGAAGAAAGCAGCGTCCGCTCTACCGGCGCGGAAGCCGATGAAAACGATCGCTGCTTAGATCGTAGAGGGACAGTGGGCTGCGTACGCCGTAGCGTGCTAGCGCCGCCGCCCCCCCCCCCCCCTGCGATAGAGTGCTGACTCCGGTAGAGAAAGAAAAGAAGAAGAAACGGAGCCGTGGACGGATCTATATAGACCTCCGAAGCAGCGCACAGACCACCTACGCTGCAGCTCAGATAACCTACGGCTTAGATCAGATAGCACGGATCAGATAGCATCGATTACATAAACGTTAAGTGAAGGACTTCGGATGCAGATAACGTAAGAAGTTAAGAAAGAGACGAAGAGGACATTGTTTTTGATAGAAGACGGAAGAGGTAACGTCGACGTTAAAAGGAGTTTTCGAGAAAAGAGACGGCGAATCAAAAAAAAAAAAAAAAAAAAAAAGTGGACATTTTCGGATAGATAAGGTGACTAAGCGGTCGAGGGCGACCGCTAGTAAGGGAGGGGGGTAGTGTTGCGGTGGTAGAAAGAGGTGGGACAGATTAATAGGGTGGACCCTAGAATTTCGGCTCGGCCCGGACGGGCCGAGCCGGGCCTTGGCACCACCACCATCAAAGCCCACCACTACCACTATATAGATTCCTTTCCCTCTTCAGTTCGAGATATAGTTATCAAAAGGTACGGCCTTTTGATGACTATATCTCGAACTAAGGAGGGAAAGGAATCTATGTAGTGGTGGGCGCGCGCTTCAAGGGGGCGGCGTAGTGCCAAGACCCGGCTCGGTCCGGACGGGCCGGGCCGAAATTCCAAGGGTCCACCCTATTATCCAGTCCCACCCCTTTCTGCTGCCGTAACACTACCCCCCTCCCTCACTAGCGGTCGCCCTCGACCGCTTCGTCAGTCCATCTATCGAGAAATCCCCACTTTTTTTTTTTTTTTTTTTTTTTATAAAATTTCGCTTTAAAGTCGACGTCGCCTTATCCTTCTTTTATCAAAAATGACGTTCTTCTCGTCGCGTCTTTTATTTCTCACATCGTCGGCGCCTGAAGTCCTTTACTTAGCGTTTATGTAATCGGCGCTATCTGATCTGAACCGTTCGGTCTTCTGAGCTGCGGTCTGGGCGGTCTGTGCGTTGTCTCGGAGGTCTATATAGATCCGTTAGCAGCGCTGTTTTTTCTTCTTCTTTTCTTCCTCTACCGAAGTCAGCACCCTATCGCAGGGGGGCGGCGGCGCTGGCACGTCGCGGCGTCGGCGAGCTGCCTGACGCTGCACGTGCAGCGCCCTCGAAGACCTTTCCGAAAGCGACGATCGTCTTTATCGGCTTCTACGCTGGTAGAGCGGACGCGGCTATCTTCTTTTTCTTCTTCTTTCGGAGCACTTAGTTTCGGAGCTATTCCGGCTTCGGCTTTTCCGGGTTCTGCGCGTAGAACTCTCTTAACAGCTCCGCCGAATTTCGCAGGTTTTCGACCGGATACTATTTATAGTCTTCCGGCCACCCCTTCTACGAGATCCTCGCTTTGATGGACCCTCTTATCTTCTTTATGTCCACTACGTCTTCTACCTCCCATTCTTCTTCGTCACCGTCCATCTCGACTGGTGGGGGTTCGGCGAACCCCTGTTGCGGCAGACCGTTCTTAGGGTCCAGGCTTAGTAGATCGGAATGGAAGACGTCGTAGATCCGGAACGCCTTCGGCAGCTCGAGCCGATAAGTCACTGGCGACCTCTTTTCTATTATCTTAAATAGACCTACGTAGCGTAGGTTAAGCTTCGCGTTTCCTTTCAGCCTCAGGTTTCGCGTATTAAGCTATACCTTTTGGCCTTCCTCGAATTCCGTTAGTGACCGCTTTCTATTAGCTCGAGTCACTATCTTCTTCTGAGTCGATTCCATCGCTTCTTTCGCCACTCTGATCGCTTCTTCCATTTAAGATCGTAGCGCTTCTGCCGCTGCGGCGGCGACTCTCTTCGATAACGTGGCGTTGGGTGGTTCCGCGGAGCTGGGTTTACTTAGCGGCTAAAAGCTCATTCTCGGAAGACAACCGTAAGTTATTTCGAACGGCGCCAGCGAGGTGGCCTTAGACGATGTCGAGTTTGCGCAGAATTCAGCTATCGGCAACATCTCGACCCACTTTTCTTGATAATAGCTGCAGAACGTTCGCAGATATCGCTCTATCTCTCGATTAGCCACTTCGGATTGACCGTCAGTTTGAGGGTAAGCGGCGGTGCTGAGCTTTCTATAAATTCCGAGAGCTTGGTTGATAGCTTTCCACACATCGGCGGTAAATTAAGGACCCCTATCTGTAGTGATAGTGTCCGGCAAGCTATAGTGCTTCCACACGTGTTGAATCAACATCCGTGCGGTCTCTTCCGCAGTAGTTCCTTCGTCTCTCGCTCAGCAGGGGATAAAGTGTCGTTCTTTGCTCAGCCTATCCACTACATTTAGCGTAGCGTTATATCTATCCGAATTCGGCAGGCCGGTTACGAAGTCCATCGTAATGTGCTGCTACGGCTTCTTGGGGATCGGAAGGGGCTTCAATAGGCCGGCCGGAAGACCGTAACGTAGCTTCGCGGCTCTGCACACGTAGCAATTGGCGATAAATCGAAGGATCCGTTCGTAGATCCGCGGAAACCAGTAGACCGTCCTTATAGCTTCTATCGTTTTCTTCGCTCCAGCGTAGCCAACATCTACAGAGCTATAGATCAGCTGGATGACTTCTGTAATTAGTTCTTCTGGAACTATTATCTTCCCTGAACCGGTCTTGCCGAGCTTCTGCTGTTAATTGAGCTGTTTTACCTTTTCGTAGAGAGTTTCTTCCTTAGGGGCCTGTTCCACCGCGCAGACCCCTACCTCTTTCAACACCTCTGCGTCTACTATTCGCTCGGTCAACACCTTCTGGAACATGTTAGGGTCTTCCTTAGCGCGGCTCGTCTTCCCTTCTCTTCGCGTCAGCGCGTTAGCCTTTCCGTTTTGAGCTCCTAGTCGATATGTAATCTTGAAGTCGAACCCTGATAAGTAGGCAGTCTACCGTGCTTAACGACGTAAAAGCTTCTGCGTCTTTATAAAGTAGGTCAGTGACTGGTGGTCCGTAAGAACCTGGACCGTGCTCTTTCCAGCTATAAGCTCCGGTTTCCACTCCTCGAAAGCCTGAATGATCACCAGCAGCTCCTTATTATAGATAGCGTAGTTCCGCTTAGCTTCGCTTATCGACTTGCTGAAGAAGGCGACCGGATAGAGGGTTTCGTCGTCACTATATTGAGAAAGGACCCCAGCCGTAACTGTGTCGGAAGCGTCCGTTTCTATATAGATTATCTTTTCTGGCTGGAAGTGCGCCAGCACTGGTGCAGAGGCCACTGCTTCTTTTAGCTGCACGAAAGCTTCCGTGCACCTCTTATTCTATAGGCCGGCGGCCTCTTTCTTTAGCGCCTCGTTCAGGGGTCTCGCTATCTTACTGAAGTCCTTAATAAACCGTCGATAGTAGCTGCAGAAGCCGAGAAACGCTCTGATTTGCGTAGTGTTTCCGGATTTCGGCTGCTTCCACTCTGCGACGGCGGCGACCTTTAAGGGGTCCATACGAATTCCATCCCTTCCGACGATAAGACCGAGATATTTAACTTCAGTTTGATAGAACTCGCTCTTCTTCGTGTCCGCGTTCAATCCGACCTCGCGGAGCCTTTTCAACACTCTCTCGATGTGGTCCGTGTGTTGTTCTCTCGTTCTATCCGTGTAAATAAGGATGTCGTCCAGGTAAATTAACACGAACCGTTCCAACATGTCTATAAAGGTGTGGTTCATAAAGCGTTGCCACACTGCCGGCGCGTTGGTGAGTCCGAAAGGCATCACCAACTACTTAAAATTGCCTATACGCGTCGCGAACGTCGTAAGGTCTTCTGTCTGTCCTTCTTCGTTTCTTAGTCGATGGAACGCCTGGCGGATGTCCAGCTTGCTGAACCACCTAGCCTTTGCTACGCGCTATATGGTCTTATCTATCAGCGGCAGGGGGTATACGTCTCTCTTGGTGACCTCGTTAAGGCCGCGGTAATCTACGCAGAGTCGCAGGCCACCCCCTGGTTTCCGTACGAAAAGGATCGGTAACGTATACTCGGCTGAACTCGGCGTAATAAACTTCTTTGCTAAATTTTCGCGAACAAACACCTCTACCTAGTCCAGTTCGGCCGGCGACAGTCTTCTTAGGGGCTCGGTTCTTGGCAAGGTAGCCCCCTCTTTCAACCTGATCTTATTATCGTATTCCGGCCGGTAGAGCGGCAGGAGGTTGGAGTCTGCCTTTAAGAAGACATCAGCGTAACTATGGAGCTCGTTTGGCAGCACCTCCAGTAGATCTACCTCTTCTTCCGCCATTATCTTCCGATGGTCTTCGATGTCTTTTATTAAGATAGCGTAAATCTCGTTGTCCGGTAACTTCGCGAGGGTCGATAAAGCTTCTGAGCTTATTATCCCTATCGTGCCTTAAGGGTCAGGCCGATCCATCGAAGCCGCTTTGGCCTTCGTAACGTTCGGTTTAGCGTTGGCTACTGTAACCGATTCGGTAACTGATTTGACGGCGGCTGAACCGCTGATCGGGTTTCTGAATCCGATTGTGCCTTCTCCTACGTTAATAATCGCTCCCTGGTTCTTCATCTATTTCTGTCCTATAATAATGTTAAACCTTCCGATATCCATAATTCGAAACGTCGCTTCCGTAGTGCGACCAGCCAAAGTGGTCCTTAATGGCACATAGTGCGTAACACTCTCCGTGTCTTGTCCGTTGTATGCCGAAATCTTCGTCGGCGACGCCAATTCCACTGGATAACCGTATCCCTTTATTAGTTTCTGAACCAACCGATAGTGGACCGCCGCGCTAATAAGAGCTCCTGTATCGATGAAAGCTTTCAGCTGAAATAGTTTGCTCGATCCGTTAAGGGGGTAGACAGTAATTGGAAGAATAATAGCTGTTTCCGTGTTCACTTCCACTGCCGCCGAGAGCGGATCGCTGCAGCTGTTGACGCTCTCTTTCGTCGACGCGGTTCGCGTTGGTGCCCTGTTGTCTATGCTGGATAGGGGGCCTATCCTTCTAGCTGGTCTTTTCCCAGGATTCGCAGGGGCACTCCACCGTCCACGCTATCAGTATCGTTCGGTGCCGGTTCGATAGCTTGAATAGTCTTCCTCGGCGGTAGCGGTTGCTTCGTCGCTCGATACTCCTGCTTCTGCTGTGCCGTTGCTTAGCATCTTGCGGCGATATAGCCTGGCTTTCTGCATACGTAGCACGTAGGGACAAACGACGAGCGCTGTGGCTAATAAGGTAGCTGCTGGGGTGCCCTCCGGAAAGGCGCAGGGGGTCGTGTTGTCTGCGCCGACGGCGACGGCTTCTAATCCGATTCGCGTAATTTCGCGTAGGCGTTCAAGTTTCTTCCTGTGACTCTCGCTCTATGCACGAAGCCCTCGAGGTCTTCGTCTTCTACGGACGCCATCGCCGCAGCTAGCTTAGGGCTTAGCTTCTGTCTTAGTAAGTGCAGCTGCTTATCTTCTGCTACTCTCGCTCTAATAGCATATTTCCTAAACAGTCCGTAGAACTCTTCGAATGTCTGCTTGTTCTAGTTGATTTTATCTAGCTGCTTACGGGCCGTCTTTTTCCTAAAGGGGTCGCCGAAACGCTGGTCCAGCGCTTTGATTGCTTCTTTAGCGGTTACCTCTTCCAGGTCCGCCACTAGCGAAAAAGCTTTACCTTCCAACCGCGATTCCAGGTACGCCAATCTATCTCCGGCGCTGTTCGATGCTTAGTCGCGGCTCATCTTATTCTTAATCTTCTTCTTAAATTCTTCCCAATCTTTAGGGTCTCCGCCTCTAAACGCTGGTAGGTCCAGTAATAACGTTACCGTCGTTCCACCTTGACTGTAGGCCGCCGGTGAGGCGGTCTCTGCTGGTTCTTCTCGATGCGGTAGCGGCGGCGCCGACGACATCGCTGCTTCTATATCAGCCAGTTGGTCCTTCAGCGCCTTTAGCTGCGCTACTCTATTCGCTGCCTGGTTCTCTAACACGTTGATAATAGTTTCTGCCGATTCCTTCTCGGCCCTTACCGTCTCTACTTCCTCTCTTAACTGTCTCTTTTCTTCTAGCGTTCTGAAAAACAGCGTCTCGATAAGGTCTATGCTGTCGTAGATCTTTCCTATTCTATTCTTATTTACATAGTCTTCTAGTTCCTCGATCGTGCAGTCGTAGATCTTCCTATATTTAGCTATTCGTTCCCTGAAATTAGCAGTCTCTTCCTCTATAAAGCCGCTAATAACGATCTTATCGTCTATAACACTAGAGCGCCTACTCGCTCTGTCAGCCTTTCTCTTTCCGCGGCGGCCTGTTACGCCGCTGCTCTCTACCGCTGGGAAGTCTTCCATCTTCTCGCGGTGCCTAGGGTGGTTGTTGTTGTATATGTGTGTGCGCGTGCGTTATTTGGGTTTCCGGATGGTTCGACGGGCCCTTTCGCGCAGCGCGGGGGGGTGTGGAGAGTGAGTTCGAGATATAATAATCCAGGCGCGCAGATATGATTCAATATAGCCTTTTGATAACTATATCTCGAACTGAGGAGGGAAAGGAATCTATGTGGTGGTGGGCGCGCGCTTCAAGGGGGCGGCGTAGTGCCAAGACCCGGCTCGGTCCGGACGGGCCGGGCCGAAATTCCAAGGGTCCACCCCATTATCCAGTCCCACCCCTTTCTGCTGCCGTAACAAGGACGGCCTTCCAGAACAGGGGTTCGCCGAACCCCTACTAGTTAAGATAGACGGTAATGAAGAAGAGTGGGAGGTAGAAGATGTAATGGACGTGAAAAAGGTAAGGGGGTCCATTAGAGCGAGGATCTCGTAGAAGGGGTAGCCGGAAGATTATAAATAGTATCCGATCGAGAATCTCCGGAATTCGGCGGAGCTGCTAAGAGACTTTTACGCACGGAACCAGAAGAAGCCGAAGCCGGAATGGCTCTAATCCGAAGAAGCCGAAGCCGAATAGATCTGAAGCCGATCCTTTAATAACAAAAGCAGCGTCCGCTCTACCGGCGCAGAAGCCGATAAAAACGATCGCTACTTATAGCTCTAGGCAGATCGTAGCGGTCGGTAGGCCGCGCACGCCGTAGCGTGCCAGCGCCGCCGACCCTGCGATAGGTAGAGACTATAGGTAGAAAAGAAAGAAGAAGAAGAAACGGAGCCGCGGACGGATTAATATAGACCTCCGCGCTGGCGCACAGACCAGCTACGCTGCAGCTCAAATGACCCACGGCTCAGATCAGATAGACGATTACATAAACGGCCAAGTAAAGGACTTCGGATATTAATAACGTAGGAAATTCAAGAAGCGATGGAAGAAGGAAGAGGTAACGTTAACATTGAAAGGGATTTTCGAGAAAGAGACGACGAATCACAAAAAAAAAAAAAAAAAAAAAAAGTGGAGATTTTCGGATGGACGAAGTAACTAAGCGGTCGAGGGCGACCGCTGGTAAGGGGGGGGGTAGTGTTGCGGCAGTGGAAAGAGGTGGGACAGATTGATAGGGTAGACCCTGGAATTTCGGCTCGGCCCGTCCGGGCCGAGCCGGGCCTTGGCACTACTACTATTAAAGCCCACCACCCCCACTACATAGATTCCTTTCCCTCCTTAGTTTAAGATATAGTCATCAAAAGGCCGTATTGAATCATATCTGCGCGCCCGGATCAATAATCGTCTTAGGGGCTCGGTTCTTGGCAACGTAGCTCCCTCTTTCAACCTGATCTTGTTGTCGTATTCCGGCCGGTAGAGTGGCAGGAGGTTGGAGTCTGCTTTTAAGAAGACATTAGCGTAACTATAGAGCTCGTTTGGCAACACCTCCAGCGGATCTACCTCTTCTTCCGCTATTATCTTCTAATAGTCTTCGATGTCCTTTATTGAGATAGCGTAAATCTCAGTGTTCAGCGACTTCGCAAGGGTCGTTATAGCTTCTAAACTTATCATTCCGACTGTAACCAGGGGTTCGGAACGATCGGACGGAGCCTCTTTGGCGGACTCCGTAGCTTTCGGCTCGGCGGCGGCAGCGATAGCGTTGCCTAGGGTCTTGAACCCTATCGTTCCTTTGTCTACATCAATAACGGCTTTCTGGTTCTTTATCTATTTCTGCCCTATAATAATGTCAAATCTTCTGATGTCCATAATTCGGAACGTCGCTTCCGTAGTGTAACTAGCTAAGGTGGTCCTTAATAGCACATAGTGCGTAACACTCTCCGTGTCTTGTCTATTGTACGCCGAAATCCTCGTCGGCGACGCCAGTTCTACTAGATAACCGTATCCATTTATTAGCTTCTAAACTAGTCTGTTAATACGGATATAGAGGGCTGGAAGGTGCTAGAAGGTAGCAGGCTTGGCAGGACCAGGCTTGGCAGCTGCACACTCAAATACCGCACCTCCGCTTGTACGTAGATTCTTCCCTCTCCAGCCTTAGATATAGTTATTAAAGACGGGTATTGACCTTGCGTCTACCGCAGTCAGATCATTATATCCAAGGCTCAAACCCAACACCCAACCTGCACTACGCGAAAGAGCCCGTTGAATTATATCCAGGTACTCGAATAACGTACGTGCAACCGACAACCCAGAGTGTGTACTGTATATGTACAAAGGAGGCCGTCGAATTACATCCGGTTACTTAATTGTGCGTATGCATACTACTCTACTCCCCCGATCGAGAAGAAGAGTTTTGAAGAGAGAGGTCCATTACAGAGGACATCGAGAAGAAGAGTTTCGAGAAGAAGAGTTTTAGGGAAGAGAAGTGCCCCTATCGAGAAGAGAGAGAGTTTTAAAGAAAGAGAGTGCCCCTATAAGAGGGATGTTAGGAAGAGAAGTGCCCCTACGAGCAGATCGTACGAGTTTCAAAGTTTTGAGATAGGAGAGAGCGACGACGACGGAGCGACGACGACGAGAGCGCACCTAGCAGGACCTAGGGCAACGACATTCGTTTTTTTAGGTCTTTAACAGACTATTCTATTCGGACAAGGCCTATCGAGAAGTTCAGCAAACAAGGCAAAGCACGACACGAGCAGCGCGACCGGCAGCACAATCGAGACGTACAGCAATTGGTACAGCGACAAGACAAGGCACATCTACAGACAACAGAGACAAGCAGCCGCAGACAATACGTTCAGTTCAACAATCGAGAGCAATACAGGCGGCACGTTCAGCTCAGCAATCGGGTCGTATATTCAGCAATCGAGGCAAAGCACGAGCACTAGGCTTAGCACTAGGCTTAGCACTAGGACAACATACAACACAGTACTGCTGCATATAGGGCTGCAGCTACAGACAACAGGCAGCTACAGACAATATAGAGCTGCTACAGACAACATAGGTGCAGACAACACAGACAACAGAGGCACAGCTACAGGCAGGCAGCTGCAGACAACAGGCAGCTGCGGACAACACACACTGTTCAGGTTCAGAAGAGCACTAGGCAGAGTACCTAGGCAAGAGCACAGAGCAAGAGCACAGGCAAAGCATCTAGGTACGAGCACCTAGGCAGAGCAAGAGCATATAAAGGCAGAGCACAGAGCAGAGCACCTAGGCAGGCATATGTTCAGAAGCACGTTCAGAGTATAGGGCAATTGCAGACAATACAGGTGCAGACAGTGCTACCGCAGACAGCATAGCTGCAGAGCACCAGCTGCAGAGCACCAGCTGCAGAGCACTAGCTGCAGAGCACCAGCTGCAGAGCACCAGCTGCAGAGCACTAGCTGCAGAGCACCAGCTGCAGAGCACCAGCTGCAGAGTACCAGCTGCAGAGCACTAGCTGCAGAGCACCAGCTGCAGAGCACTAGCTGCAGAGCACCAGCTGCAGAGCACTAGCTGCAGAGCACCAGCTGCAGAGCACCAGCTGCAGAGCACCAGCTGCAGAGCACCAGCTGCAGAGCACCAGCTGCAGAGCACTAGCTGCAGAGCACCAGCTGCAGAGCACTAGCTGCAGAGCACTAGCTGCAGAGCACCAGCTGCAGAGCACCAGCTGCAGAGCACTAGCTGCAGAGCACCAGCTGCAGAGCACTAGCTGCAGAGCACCAGCTGCAGAGCACTAGCTGCAGAGCACCAGCTACAGAGTACTAGCTGCAGAGCACTAGCTGCAGAGCACTAGCTGCAGAGCACCAGCTGCAGAGCACCAGCTGCAGAGCACCAGCTGCAGAGCACCAGCTGCAGAGCACTAGCTGCAGACAATAGAGGCACAGCAGCTGCAGACAACACACGTTGTTCAGGTTTAGAAGCAGCACAGTTCAGAGGCATAGCTGCAGACAGGCACAGCTGCTGCAGACAGGCACAGCTGCTGCAGACAGGCACAGCTGCTGCAGACAATAGAGGCACAGCTACAGGCAGGCGGCTGCAGACAACACAGGCACTGCATATTTAGAAAAGCACTGCATATTTAGAAGCGACAGACCTCTGCAGCTGCGACCTCTGCGACCTCCGAGACCTCTGCAGCTGCGACCTCTGCAGGCCTCTGCAACCTTAGCGAGCTTCCGCGACCTCCGCGACCCTAAGCTCCGCGACCTTAACGACCTCCGCGACCTCTGCGGCCTTAACGACCTCCGCGACCTCCGCGGCCCTAACAACCTCTGCAGCTGCGACCTAGTTTAACACGACCTCTGCGACCTGGTTTGGCTAATTGCGATTAATAGGCTGATTGCAATTATAGGCAATTGCTGGTTGGGGAGGGCGGTAGTAATACGGATATAGAGGGCTGGAAGGTGCTAGAAGGTAGCAGGCTTAGCAAGACCAGGCTTAGCGGCTGCACACTTAAATACCGCACCTCTGCTTGTACGTAGATTCTTCCCTCTCTAGCCTTGGATATAGTTATTAAAGACGGGTATTGACCTTGCGTCTACCGCAGTCAGATCATCTGTAGTGGATCGCCGCGCCAATAAGAGCTCCGGTGTCGATAAAAGCTCTTAGCTAGAGGGGTCTACGCGACTTCTCGACAGGGTAGATCGTAATAGGAAGGATAATCGCCGTTTCCGTATTCACTTCTACGGCTGCCGAGAGCGGATCGCTGCAGCTGTTAATGCTCTCTTTTGCTGACGTAGTTCGCGTTAATGCCCTGTTGTCTATGCTGGATAGGGGGCCTATCCTTCCAGCTAGTCTTTTCCTAGGATTCGCAGGGGCACTCTACCGTCTACGCTGTTAGTATCGTTTGGCGCCGTCTCTATAGCTTAAATAGTCTTTCTTAGCAGTGGCGGCTGCTTCGTTGCTCAATACTCCTGCTTCTGCTATGCCGTTGCTTAGCACCTCGTAGCGATATAGCCAGGCTTTCTATACGCGTAGCAGGTAGGGACGAACGACGAACGTAGTGGATACAACGACTGCTGGGGCGTTCGTCGGAAAGGCGCCGGGGATCGTGTTGTCTGCGCCGACGGCGATAGCTTCCGAACCGATTCGCGTAATTTCGCGTAGGCGCTTAGGTTTCTCCCAGTGACCCTCGCTCTGTGCACGAAGCTCTTAAGGTCTTCTTCTTCTACAGACGCTATAGCTGCGGCCAGCTTAGGGTTTAGCTTCTGCCTTAATAGGTAAAGCTGCTTATTGTTGCGGTGGTAGAAAGAGGTAGGACAGATTAATAGGGTGGACCCTGGAATTTCGGCTCGGCCCGTCCGGGCCGAGCCGGGCCTTGGCACCACCACTATCAAAGCCCACCACCACCACCACATAGATTCCTTTCCCTCTTTAGTTCGAGATATAGTTATCAAAAGGCCGTATTAAATTATATCTGCGTGCCCGGATCATTATATCTCGAACTTACTCTCTACAACAACCCCCGCGCTGCGCGAAAGGGCCCGTCTGATCCGGGCACGCAGATATAATTCAATACGGCCTTTTGATGACTATATCTCGAACTGAGGAGGGAAAGGAATCTATGTGGTAGTGGGCGCGCGCTTTAAGGGGGGCGGCGTAGTGCCAAGACCCGGCTCGGTCCGGACGGGCCGAGCCGAAATTCTAAGGGTCCACCCTATTATCCAGTCCCACCCCTTTCTGCCGCCGTAACACTACTCCCCTCCCTCACTAGCGGTCGCCCTCGACCGCTTAGTCAGTCCGGCCATCGGGAAAAATCCACTTTTTTTTTTTTTTTTTTGAAAATCCTCTTCAAAGTTGACGTTACCCCATCCTTCTTCTATCGAAAACGACGTTCTTCTTATCGCGTCTTCCATTTCTCATATCTTCGGCGTCTGAAGTCCTTTACTTGGCGTTTATGTAATCGGCTCTATCTGATCTGAACTGTTCGGTTATCTGAGCTGCGGTCTGGGCGGTCTGTGCGCTGCTTCGGAGGTCCATATAGATCCGTCCACGGCTCCGTTTCTTCTTCTTTTCGACCGCTACGATCTGCCTAGGGCCATCAATTCCACGATCGTTTTCATCGGCTTTCGCGCTAGTAGAGCGGACGTGGCTTTCTTCCTTTTCTTCCGCATCGGCTTCAGAGCCATTCCGGCTTCGGCTTCGTCGGATTCCGCGCGTAAAAGTCTCTTAGCAGCTCCGCCGAATTCCGGAGGTTCTCGATCGGATACCATTTGTAGTCTTCTGGCCACCCCTTCCACGATATTCTCGCTTTAATGGACCCCCTCGTCTTCTTTACGTCTATTACGTCTTCCACCTCCTATTCTTCTTCACTACTATCGTCCATTTCAACCGGCGGGGGTTCGGTGAACCCCTGCCTCGGCAGACCGTCCTTAGGGTCCAGGCTCAGTAGATCTAAATGGAAAACGTCGTAGATCCGGAACATCTTCGGCAGCTCGAGTCGATAGGTCACCGGCGACCTCTTTTCTATTATCTTGAACGGACCTACGTAACGTAGGTTGAGCTTCGCGTTCCCTTTCAGCCTCAGGTTCCGCGTGTTAAGCCATACCTTTTGGCCTTCCTCGAATTCCATTAGTGACCGCTTTCTATTAGCTCGATTCACTATCTTCTTCTAAGCCGATTCCATCGCTTCTTTCGCTACTTTGACCGCTTCTTCCATCTAAGATCAGAGCGCTTCTGCCGTCGCAGCGGCGACTCTCTTCGACGACGTAGCAGTGGATGCTTCCGCGGAGCTGGGTTCGCTTGGCGGCTGAAAGCTTATTCTCGGAAGATAGCCGTGCGTTATCTCGAACGGCGCCAGCGAGGTGGCCTTAGACAGTGCCAAGTTAGCGCAGAACTCGGCTATCGGCAACACCTTAACCCATTCTTCTTAATAGTAGCTGCAGAAGGTTCGTAGGTATCGCTCTATCTTACGGTTAGCCACTTCGGACTGACCGTCGGTCTGCAGGTAAGCGGCTGTGCTGAGCTTTCCACGAATTCCGAGAGCTTGGTTAATGGATTTCCATACGTCGGCGGTGAATTAAGGACCCCTATCCGTAGTAATAGTGTCCGGCAGGCTATAGTGCTTCCACACGTGTTGAATCAGCATTCGTGCGGTCTCTTCTGCAGTGGTTCCTTCGTCTCTCGCTCGACAGGGGATGAAGTGTCGTTCTTTGCTTAGCCTATCCACTACGTTTAGCGTAGCGTTATATCCATCCGAATTCGGCAGGCCGGTTACGAAATCCATCGTAATGTGCTGCTACGGCTTCTCGGGGATCGGAAGCGGCTTCAATAAGCCTGCCGGAAGGCCGTAACGTAGCTTCGCGGCTCTACATACGTGGCAATTAGCGATAAATCGATGGATCCGTTCGTAGATCCGTAGAAACCAGTAGACCGTCCTTATAGCTTCCATCGTCTTCTTTAAGCCGGCGTAACCAACGTCTATAGAGCTATGGACCAGCTGGATGACTTCCGTAATTAGTTCTTCCGGAACTATTATCTTCCCTGAACCGGTCTTGCCGAGCTTCTGCTGTTGATTGAGCTGTTTCACCTTCTCGTAGAGCGTCTCTTTTTCAGTCGGAGACTCTTCAATCGGCGATTCCACTGCGTAGATCCCTACTTCTTTCAACACCTCGGCGTCTACTATCCGCTCGGTCAACACTTTCTAAAACATGTTCGGATCTTCCTTCGCGCGGCTGGTCTTCCCTTCTCGTCTCGTTAGCGCGTTAGCCTTTCCGTTTTGGGCTCCGGGTCTATATGTGATCTTGAAATCGAACCCTAATAAGTAGGCAGCCCACCGTGCTTGACGTCGTAAGAGCTTCTGCGTCTTTATAAAGTAGGTTAGCGACTGGTGGTCCGTAAGAACCTGGATTGGCCCTTTTCTAGCTATAAGTTCCGGTTTCCACTCTTTAAAGGCCTGAATAATCGCTAGTAGCTCCTTATCGTAGATGGCGTAATTCCGCTCGGCTTCGCTTATTGACTTGCTAAAGAAGGCGACTGGATGGAGGGTTTCGTCGTCACTATATTGAGAAAGGACTCCGGCCGTCACTGTGTCGGAAGCGTCCGTTTCTACGTAGATCGTCTTTTCTGGCTGGAAGTGTGCCAGAACTGGCGCAGAGGCCACCGCTTCTTTCAGCCGCACGAAAGCTTCCGTGCACTTCTTATTCTATAGGCCTGCAGCCTCTTTCTTTAGCGCCTCGTTCAGGGGTCTCGCTATCTTGCTGAAGTCCTTAATAAACCGTCGATAGTAGCTGCAGAAGCCGAGAAACGCCCTGATTTGCGTAGTGTTTCCGGATTTCGGCTGCTTCCACTCTGCGACGGCGGCGACCTTTAAGGGGTCTATACGAATTCCATCCCTTCTGACGATAAGACCGAGATATTTAACCTCGGTTTGATAGAACTCGCTCTTTTTCGTGTCCGCGTTTAGTCCGACCTCGCAGAGCCTGATTAACGCCTTCTCGACGTAGTCCGTGTGTTGCTCTCTCGTTCCGTCTGTATAGATAAGGATGTCGTCCAGGTAAATTGACACGAACCGTTCCAACATGTCTATAAAGGTGTGGTTCATAAAGCGTTGCTACACTGCCGGCGCGTTAGTGAGTCCGAACGGCATCACCAGCTACTTAAAATTGCCTATACGCGTAGCGAACGTCGTAAGATCTTCCGTCTGTCCTTCCTTATTTCTTAACCGATGGAACGCTTAGCGGATGTCCAGCTTGCTGAACCACTTAGCCTTCGCCACTCTTTGGATGGTCTCGTCGATCAACGGCAGTGGGTATACGTCTCTTTTGGTGACCTTATTAAGGCCTCGATAGTCTACGCAGAGTCGCAGACTACCCCCTAGTTTCCTTACGAAAAGAATCAGTAATGCATATTCCGCGGAGCTCGGCGTAATGAACTTCTTCGCTAGGTTTTTACGAACAAACACCTCCACTTAGTCCAGTTTGGCCAGCGACAGTCTTCTTAGGGGCTCGGTTCTTAGCAACGTAGCTCCCTCTTTCAACCTGATCTTGTTGTCGTATTCCGGCCAGTGGAGTGGCAGGAGGTTGGAGTCTGCTTTTGAGAAGACATTAACGTAACTATGGAGCTCTTCTGGTAACACCTCCAGTAGATTCACTTCTTCTTCTGCCATTATCTTCCTGTAATCTTCGATGTCCTTTATAGAGATAGCGTAAATCTCATTGTCCGGAGACTTCGCGAGGGTCGTTATAGCTTCTGAACTCATTATTCTGACTGTAACCAGGGGTTCGGAACGATCGGACGGAGCCTCTTTCGCTGGCCCCGTAGCTTTTATCTTGGCGGCGGTCGGTTCGACGACAGCGGTGCCATTGCCTAGGGTTTTGAACCCTAGCGTTCCTTCGTCTACGTCGATAACGGCTTTCTGGTTCTTTATCTATTTCTGCCCTATAATAATGTCAAACCTTCCGATATCTATGATTCGGAACGTCGCTTCCGTAATGCGACCGGCCAGTGTAGTTCTTAATGGCACGTAGTGCGTAACACTCTCTGTATCTTGTCCGTTATATGCTGAAATCCGCGTCGGCGACGCCAGTTCTACTAGGTAGCTATATCTGTTCATTAGCTTCTGAACCAGCCGATGGTGGATCGCCGCTCCAATAAGAGCTCCTGTGTCTATAAAAGCTTTCAGCTAAAGTGGCTTGCTCGATCTGTCGAGGGGGTGGACAGTGATTGGAAGAATAATAGCTGTTTCCGTGTTCACTTCCACCGCCGCCGAGAGCGGATCGCTGCAGCTGTTAATGCTCTCTTTCGTTAACGTGGTTCGCGTCGATGCCCTGTTGTCTGTGCTGGATAGGGGGCCTATCCTTCTAGCTGGTCTTTTCCCAGGATTCGCAGGGGTACTCCACCGTCTACGCTATCAGTATCGTTCGGTGCCGGTTCGATAGCTTAAATAATCTTCCTCGGCAGTAGCGGTTGCTTCGTCGCTCGATACTCCTGCTTCTGCTGTGCTGTTGCTTGGCATCTTGTAGCGATATAGCCTGGCTTGCTACACGCGTAGCAGGTGGGGACGGACGACGAGCGCTGTAACTGATACGATGGCTGCTGGGGTGCTCTCCGGAAAGGCGCAGGGGCTCGCGTCGGCTGCGCCGGCGGCGACTGCTTCTAAATCGATTCGCGCGCTTTCGCGTAAGCGTTCAAGTTTCTCGCGGTGACCCTCGCTCGGTGCACGAAGCTCTTAAGGTCTTTATCTTCCACCGAGGCTATAGCTGCAGCGAGCTTAGGGCTTAGTTTCTGTCTCAGTAGGTGGAGCTGTTCATCTTCCGCCACTCGGGCTCTAATTGCATATTTTCTGAACAAACCGTAGAATTCTTTAAACGTCTGCCGGTTTTGGTTAATCTTATCCAGCTGCTTACGGGCCGTCTTCTTCCTAAAGGGGTCGCCGAAGCGCTAGTCCAGCGCTTTAATTGCTTCTTCGGCAGTCGCCTCTTCTAGGTCCGCTACTAGCGAAAAAGCTTCACCTTCCAATCGCGATTCCAGGTACGCTAGTCGGTCTTTGGCGCTGTTTCCGGCGTAATCGCGGTCTATCTTATTCTTTATCTTCTTCTTAAACGCCTCCCAGTCTTCGGGGTCTCTACCTCTAAACGCCGGTAGGTCCGGCAATAACGTTATCGAGGTGCTGCCTTGACTATAGGCCGCTAGTAAGGCGGTCTCTGCTGGTTCTCCTTGGTGCTGTAGCGGCGACGTCGCTGCTTCCATATTAGCCAGTTAGCTCTTCAGCGCCTTCAGTTGCGCCGTTCGATTCGCCGCCTGGTTTTCCAGCACGTCGATAATGGTCTCGGCCGATTCCTTCTCGGCTCTTACCGTCTCTACTTCTTCCCTTAACTGTCTGTTTTCTTCTACGTTCCTATAGAACTTCTTTTCTATAAAGGTAATAATATCAAACACCTTCTCAGCTCTATGCTCTGTAAGATATTCTCCTATCTCGTCCGGCGTGCGTCCATACAGTTCGGCATAGCCCTCTATGCCCTTTCTCGCTTTATTTACCTCTTCTTCCGTAAGGCCTTTATTAGTCGTTCTGTTATCGAGAACGCTGGTACGCCTATCCCTCGGTCTGTCAGTCTTTCTCTTTCTGCTGCGGCCTGTAACGCCGCTCTCTACCGCTGAGAAGCCTTCTATCTTCTTACGGTGCCTTAGGGGTTGTTGTTGGTGTTAGTGTAGGTGCGCGTGCGTTATTCGGGTTTCCGGATGATTCGACGGGCCCTTTCGCGCAGCGCGGGGGGGGTGGAGAGTAAGTTCGAGATATAATAATCCGGGCACGCAGATATAATTCAATACGGCCTTTTGATAACTATATCTCGAACTGAGGAGGGAAAGGAATCTATATGGTGGTGGGCGCGCGCTTCAAGGGGGGCGGCGTAGTGCCAAGACCCGGCTCGGTCCGGACGGGCCGAGCCGAAATTCCAAGGGTCCACCCCATTATCCAGTCCCACCCCTTTCTGCCGCTGTAACACCGTCGAACCATCCGGAAACCCGAATAACGCACGCGCACCCACACACACACTCCAACAACACCCAAGGCACCGCGAGAAGATGGAAGACTTCTCAGCAGTAGAGCGCGGCGTAACAGGCCGCCGCGGAAAGAGAAAGACTAACAGAGCGAGTAGGCGCTCCAGTATTATTGACGATAAGATCGTTATTAGCGGCTTTACAGAGGAAGAGACCGCTAAGTTCAAGGAACAAATGGTCGAGTATAGAAAAATCCACGACTGTACGATCGAGGAATTGGAAGACTATATAAACGAGAATGGGATAGGAAAGGTCTACGATAGTATAGACCTCATCGAGACACTGTTCTTTAGAACGCTGGAAGAAAAGAGACAGTTGAGAGAGGAAGTAGAGACGGTAAGGGCCGAGAAGGAATCGGCAGAAACCATTATCGACGTGTTAGAGAACTAGGCGGCGAATAGAGTAGCGCAGCTGAAGGCGCTAAAGGATCAACTAGCTAATATAGAAGCGGCGATGCCGCCGCCGCCGCATCGAGAAGAACCAGCAGAGACCGCTTTACTAGCAGCCTATAGTTAAGGTAGCACCTCGATAACGTTATTGCCGGACCTACCGGCGTTTAGAGGTAGAGACCCCGAAGACTGGGAGGCGTTTAAGAAGAAGATAAAGAATAAGATAGACCGCGATTACGCCGGAAACAGCGCTAAAGACCGACTAGCGTACCTGGAATCGCGATTAGAAGGTGAAGCTTTTTCGCTAGTAGCGGACCTAGAAGAGGCGACCGCCGAAGAAGCGATTAAAGCGCTAGATCAACGCTTTGGAGATCTATTCCGAAAGAAGACAGCCCGTAAGCAGCTGGACAAGATCAACCAAAACCGGCAGACGTTTAAAGAATTCTACGGTTTGTTCAGAAAATATGCAATCAGAGCCCGAGTGGCGGAAGATAAACAGCTCTACCTACTAAGACAGAAACTGAGCCCTGAGCTCGCTGCAGCTATAGCCTCGGTAGAAGATGAAGACCTTAAGAGCTTCGTGCACCGAGCGAGGGTCACCGCGAGAAACTTGAACGCTTACGCGAAAGCGCGCGAATCAATTCAGAAGCAGTCGCCGCCGGCGCAGCCGACGCGACCCCCTGCGCCTTTCCGGAGAGCACCCCAGCAGCCATCGTATCAGTCACAGCGCTCGTCGTTCGTCCCCACTTGTTGTTGCGGTAGTGGAAAGAGGTGGCACAGATTGATGGGGTGGACCCTGGAATTTCGGCTCGGCCCGTCCGGGCCGAGCCGGGCCTTAGCACCACCACCATCAAAGCCTACCACCACCACTACATAGATTCCTTTCCCTCCTCAGTTCGAGATATAGTCATCAAAAGGCCGTATTGAATCATATCTGCGTGCCCGGATTATTATATCTCGAACTCACTCTCCACAACCCCCGCGCTGCGCGAAAGGGCCCGTCGAATCATCCGGAAACCCGAATAACGCACGCGTACCCAACAACACCAAACAACCCCAAGGCACCGTAAGAAGATGGAAGGCTTCTCAGCGGTAGAGAGCAGCGGCGTAACAGGCCGCAGCGGAAAGAGAAAGACTAACAGAGCGAGTAGGCGCTCCAGTGTTATTAACGATAAGATCGTTATTAGCAGCTTTACAGAGGAAGAGACCGCTAAGTTCAAGGAACGAATGGTCGAGTATAGAAAAATCTACGACTGCACGATCGAGGAATTGGAAGACTATGTAAATGAGAATAGGATAGGAAAGGTCTACGACAGCATAGACCTTATTAAGACGCTGTTTTTCAGAACGCTGGAAGAAAAGAGACAGCTGAGAGAAGAAGTAGAGACGGTAAGGGCTGAGAGGGAATCGGCCGAGACCATTATCGACGTGCTGGAAAACCAGGCGGCGAATCGAACGGCGCAGCTAAAGGCGCTAAAGGACCAACTGGCTGATATAGAAGCAGCGATGTCGTCGGCGCCGCCGCCACCGCATCGAGAAGAACCAGCAGAGACCGCCTTACCGGCGGCCTACAGTCAAGGTAGCACGCCGGTAACGTTATTACCGGATCCACCAGCGTTTAGAGGCGGAGACCCTAAAGAGTGGGAAGCGTTTAAGAAGAAGATCAAGAACAAGATGAGCCGCGATCACGCATCGAGCAGCGAAGAGGATCAATTGGCGTACCTAGAATCGCGACTGGAAGGAGAAGCTTTCTCGCTAGTAGCAGACCTAGAAGAGGTGACCGCTAAAGAAGCAATCAAAGCGCTAGATCAACGCTTCGGAGATCCATTCAGAAAGAAGACAGCCCGCGAGCAACTAGATAAGATCAACCAGAACCGGCAGACGTTCGAGGAGTTCTACGGATTGTTCAGAAAATATGCCATTAGAGCGAGGGTGGCGGAAGATGAGCAGCTCCACCTATTGAGGCAGAAGCTGAGTCCTGAACTGGCCGCCGCTATAGCGTCGGTGGAAGACGAAGATCTTAAGAGCTTTGTGCACCAGGCGAGAGTAACAGCAAGGAACCTGAATGCGTACGGAAAACCGACGACACGCGAACCGATTTAGAAGCCGTTACCGTCGACGCAAGCAGTCAGAGCCCCTGTGCCTTTCCGACGAACCCCCCAGCAGCCATCGTATTCGCAGCGTTCGTCGTTCGTCCCCACTTGTTACGCGTGTGGAAAGCCTGGCCACATCGCCACAAGATGCCAAGCATCGGATAAGCAGAAGCAGGAATACCGCGCTATAAAGCAGCAGCCGCCACCGCCGAGAAAGACTATTCAGGCCATCGAACCGGCTCCGAACGACACCGATAGCGTAGACGGTGGAGTGCCCCTGCGAATCCTGGGAAAAGACTAGCTAGAAGGATAGGCCCCCTATCCAGCGCTGACAACAGGGCACTATATCGAAGCGAATCGCCACGAGAAGAAAGCATCAACAGCTGCAGCGATCCGCTCTTAGCAGCGGTGGAAATGAACGCGGAAACAGCCATTATCCTTCTAATCACTGTCCACCCCCTTAACGGATCGAGCAAACCACTTTAGTTGAAAGCTTTCATCGACACAGGAGCTCTTATCGGCGCAGCAATCCACCACCGATTGGTTCAGAAACTAATGAAAGGATATGGCTACCTAGTGGAACTGGCGTCGCCGACGCGGATTTCGGCATATAACGGACAAGACACGGAGAGTGTTACGCACTATGTGCCATTGAGGACCACTTTGGCCGGTCGTACCACGGAAGCGACGTTCCGAATTATGGATATCGGAAGATTTGACATCATTATAGGGCAGAAATGGATAAAGAACCAGAAAGCCGTCATTGATGTAGATAAAGGCACGATAGGGTTCAAAACCCTAGGCAACGCCACCGCCGCCGCCGAATTGAAAGTCAAAGAGCCCGCCAAAGAGGCTCCGTCCGATCGTTCCGAACCCCCGGCTACCATCGGAATGATGAGTTCAGAAGCTATAACGACCCTCGCGCGGTTGCCGGACAATGAGATTTACGCCATCTCAATAAAAGACATTGAAGACTACCGGAAGATAATAGCGGAAGAAGAAGTGGACCCACTGGAAGTGCTGCCAAGCGAACTCTATAGTTACGCTGATGTCTTCTTAAAAGCAGACTCCAACCTCCTGCCGCTCCACCGACCGGAATACGACAACAAGATCAGGTTGAAAGAGGGGGCCACATTGCCAAGAACCGAGCCCCTAAGAAGACTGTCGCCGGCCGAACTGGACTAAGTGGAGGTGTTTGTTCGCGAAAACCTAGCGAAGAAGTTTATTACGCCGAGTTCCGCGGAATATGCGTTACCGATTCTTTTCGTAAGGAAACCAGGGGGTGGTCTGCGACTCTGCGTGGACTACCGCGGCCTTAACGAGGTCACTAAGAGAGATGTATATCCACTGCCGTTGATCGACGAAACCATCCAAAGAGTGGCGAAGGCTAAGTGGTTCAGCAAGCTGGACATCCGCTAGGCGTTCCATCGACTGAGGAATAAAGAAGGGCAAACGGAAGACCTTACGACGTTCGCGACGCGTATAGGCAATTTCAAGTGGTTGGTGATGCCTTTCGGACTTACCAACGCGCCGGCAGTGTGGCAACGCTTTATGAACTACACTTTTATGGACATGCTAGAGCGGTTCGTGTCTATCTACCTGGACGACATCCTTATCTACACAGATAGAACAAGAGAACAACACACGGACCACATCGAGAAGGTGTTGATCAGGCTCCGCGAGGTCGGGTTAAACGCGGACACGAAGAAGAGCGAGTTCTATTAAACCGAGGTCAAATATCTCGGTCTTATCGTCGGAAGAGATGGAATTCGTATGGACCCCTTAAAGGTCGCCGCCGTCGCGGAGTGGAAGCAGCCGAAATCCGGAAACACTACGCAAATCAGGGCGTTTCTCGGCTTCTGCAGCTACTATCGACGGTTTATTAAGGACTTCAGCAAGATAGCGAGACCCTTGAACGAGGCGCTAAAGAAAGAGGCCGCCGGCCTATAGAACGAGAGGTGCACGGAAGCCTTTAACCGGCTGAAAGAAGCTGTGGCATCAGCGCCGGTTCTGGCACACTTCCGACCAGAAAAAGCGATCTACGTAGAAACGGACGCTTCCGACACGGTAACGGCCGGAGTCCTTTCTTAATACGGTGACGACGAAACCCTCCACCCCGTCGCCTTCTTCAGCAAGTCAATAAGCGAAGCAGAGCGGAATTACGCCATCTACGATAAGGAGCTGCTGGCCATTATTCAGGCCTTTGAAGAGTGGAAACCGGAACTTATAGCTGGAAAAGGGCCAATCCAGGTCCTTACGGACCACTAGTCGCTGACTTACTTTATAAAGACGCAGAAGCTCTTACGCCGTCAAGCTCGGTAGGCGGCCTACTTATCAGGGTTCGACTTCAAGATCACCTATCGACCCGGAGCTCAAAACGGAAAGGCCGACGCGCTGACGAGAAGAGAAGGAAAAACTAGCCGCGCGAAAGAAGATCCGAACATGTTCCAGAAGGTGTTAACAGAGCGAATAGTAGACGCTAAGGTGTTGAAGGAAGCGGGGATCTGCGCGGCAGAACTGCAGACCGAACCGGAACCGACGGAACCGGAGCCGCCGATGGAAGAAAAGACGCTCTACGAGAAGGTGGAACGACTCAATCAACAACAGAAGCTCGGCAAAACCGGTTCAGGGAAGATAATAGTTCCGGAAGAACTAATTACAGAAGTTATCTAGCTGATCTATGGCTCCGTAGATGTTGGCTACGCCGGAGCGAAGAAAACGATGGAAGCTATAAGGACGGTCTACTGGTTTCCGCGGATCTACGAACGGATCCTTCGATTTATCGCCAATTGCTACGTGTGCAGAGCCGCGAAGCCACGTTACGGTCTTCCGGCCGGCCTATTGAAGCCCCTTCCGATCCCTGAGAAGCCGTGGCAGCATATTACGATGGACTTCGTAACCGGCCTGCCGGATTCCGATAGATGCGACGCTACGCTAAACGTAGTGGACCGATTGAGCAAAGAACGCCACTTCATCCCCTGCCGAGCGAGAGACGAAGGAACCACTGCGGAAGAGACCGCACGGATGTTGATTCAACACGTGTAGAAGCACTATAGGCTGCCAGACACTATCACTACGGATAGAGGTCCTCAATTCACCGCCGACGTATAGAAAGCTATCAACCAAGCTCTCGGAATTTATGGAAAGCTCAGCACCGCCGCTTACCCTTAAACCGACGGTCAATCGGAAGTGGCTAACCGTAAGATAGAAAAATATCTACGGATCTTCTGCGGCCATCACCAAGAAAAGTGGGTCGAGGTGTTGCCAATGGCCGAATTCTGCGCAAACTCAACACGGTCAGAAGCAACGTCGCTGGCGCCGTTCGAAATAACTTACGGATGTCTTCCGAGGATGAGTTTTCAGCCGCCAAACGAACCCAGCTCCGCGGAACCACCCACCGCTACATCGTCGAAGAGAGTCGCCGCCGCGGCGGCAGAAGCGCTCCGATTTCAGATAGAAGAAGCGATCAAGGTGGCGAAAGAAGCGATGGAATTGGCTTAGAAGAAGATGGTAACTCGAGCTAATAGAAAGCGGTTACCGATAGAATTCGAGGAAGGCCAAAAGGTATGGCTCAACACGAGGAACCTGAGGCTAAAAGGGAACGCGAAGCTCAACCTACGCTACGTAGGTCTGTTCAAGATAATGGAAAAGAGGTCGCCAGTGACCTATCGACTCGAGCTGCCGAAGGCGTTCCGGATCCACGATGTTTTCCATTTAGATCTGCTAAGCCTGGACCCTAAGGACGGCCTTCCGGAACAGGGGTTTACTGAACCCCTACCAGTTAAGATGGACGGTGATGAAGAAGAGTGGGAGGTAGAAGATGTAGTGGACGTAAAGAAGACGAGGGGGTCCATCAAAGCGAGGATCTCGTAGAAGGGGTGGCCGGAAGACTATAAATGGTATCCGGTCGAGAACCTCCGGAATTCAGCGGAGCTGCTGAGAGACTTTTACGCGCGGAACCTAACGAAGCCGAAGCCAGAATGGCTCTAAAGCAGACCCTTACGGAAGAAGAAAACCACGTCCGCTCTACCGGCGCGAAAGCCGACGAAATCGATCGTGGAATTAATAGCTCCAGGCAGATCGTAGGTGTCGACGCCGAGCACGCCGCGGCGTGCCAGCGCTGCCACCCCCCTACGATAGAGTGCTGACTCCAGTGGAGAAAGAAAAGAAGAAGAAACGGAGCTGCGAACGAATCTATATGGACCTCCGCGCTAACGCACAGACCAACTACGCCGCAGCTCAGATGATCAACGGCTTAAATCAGATAGCACGGATTAGGCGCACAGATCACATGAACATCAAGTGAAGGACTTCGGATGCAGATGACGTAAGAAGTTGAGAAAGAGATGAAGAGGACACTGTTTTTGATGAAAGACGGAAGAGGTGACGTTAACGTTGAAAGAAATTTTCGAGAAAGAGACGACGAATCAAAAAAAAAAAAAAAAAAAAAAAAAGCAACAGTGGAGGTTTTTAGGATGGATGGGATGACTAAGCGGTCGAGGGCGACCGCTAGTGAGGGGGGGGGGTAGTGTTGCGGTAGTGGAAAGAGGTGGGACAGATTAATAGGGTGGACCCTGGAATTTCGGCTCGGCCTGTCCGGGCCGAGCCGGGCCTTGGCACCACCACCATCAAAGCCCACTACCACCACCACATAGATTCCTTTCCCTCCTCAGTTCGAGATATAGTCATCAAAAGGCCGTATTGAATCATATCTGCGTGCCCGGATCACTTGTTACGCGTACGGAAAACCTGGCTACATCGCTACGAGATGTCAAGCAACGGCCTAGCAGAAGCAGGAGTATCGCGCTATAAAGCAGCAGCCGCCAACGCCGAGAAAGACTATTCAAGCCATCGAACCGGCGCCGAACGATACTAACAGTGTAGACGGTAGGGTGCAGTTAAGAATTATAGGAAAAGACCAGCTGGACGGATAGACCCCCTATCCAGCGTAAACGATAGGGCACCCTCGCGAACGGCACGAGAAGAAAGCATCAATAGCTGCAGCGATCCGCTATCGGCTGCGGTGGAGGTGAACACGGAAACAGCCATTATCCTTCCGATCACTGTCTACCCCCTTAACGGATCGAGCCGACCACTTCAGTTAAAAGCCTTTATCGACACCGGAGCCCTTATTGGCGCGGCGATCCACCACAGGCTAGTTCAGAAGCTGATAAGAGGGTATAGCTATCCAGTGGAATTGGCGTCGCCAACGAAGATTTCGGCATATAACGGACAAGACACGGAAAGCGTTACGCACTACGTGCCGTTAAAGACTACACTAGCTAGCCGCATTACGGAAGCGACGTTCCGAATTATAGATATCGGAAGGTTTGACATTATTATAGGGCAGAAATGGATAAAGAACCAGAAAGCCGTCATCGATGTAGACGAAGGAACGCTAGGGTTCAAAACCCTAGGCAATGGCACCGCTGTCGTCGAACCGACCGCCGCCAAGCTAAAAGCTACAGGGCCAGCGAAAGAGGCTCCGTCCGATCGTTCCGAACCCCCGGTTACTATCGGAATGATGAGTTCAGAAGCAATAACGACCTTCGCGAAGTCGCCGGACAATAAGATTTACGCTATCTCTATAAAGGACATCGAAGACTACAGAAAGATAATGGCGGAAGAAGAAGTAGATCTACTGGAGGTGTTACCGGAAGAGCTCTATAGTTACGCTAATGTCTTCTCGAAAGCAGACTCCAACCTCTTGCCGCTCTATCGGCCGGAATACGACAATAAGATCAGGTTGAAGGAGGGGGCCACCCTGCCAAGAACCGAGCCCCTAAGAAGATTGTCGCTAGCCGAACTGGACTAAGTGGAGGTGTTTGTTTGTAAAAACCTGGCGAAGAAGTTCATTACGCCGAGCTCCGCGGAATATGCGTTACCGATTCTTTTCGTAAGGAAACCAGGGGGTGGTCTGCGACTCTGCGTAGACTATCGCGGCCTTAATAAGGTCACTAAGAGAGACGTGTATCCACTACCGCTGATTGATAAGACTATACAGCGGGTAGCGAAGGCTAAGTAGTTCAGCAAGCTGGACATCCGCCAAGCGTTCCATCGACTAAGGAATGAAGAAGGGCAGACAGAAGACCTTACGACGTTCGCGACGCGTATAGGCAATTTTAAGTAGCTAGTAATGCCGTTCGGACTCACCAACGCGCCGGCAGTATAGCAACGCTTTATAAACTACACCTTTATAGACATGTTGGAACGGTTCGTGTCAATTTACCTGGACGACATCCTTATTTACACAGATAGAACGAGAGAACAACACACGGACCACATCGAGAGAGTGTTAAAGAGGCTCCGCGAAGTAGGATTAAACGCGGACACGAAGAAGAGCGAGTTCTATCAAACCGAGGTCAAATATCTCGGTCTTATCGTCAGAAGGGATGGAATTCGTATAGACCCCTTAAAGGTCGCCGCCGTCGCGGAGTGGAAGCAGCCGAAATCCGGAAACACTACGCAAATCAGAGCGTTTCTCGGCTTCTGTAGCTACTATCGACAGTTTATTAAGGACTTTAGCAAGATAGCAAGACCCTTAAACGAGGCGTTGAAGAAGGAAGCAGCTGGCCTATAGAATAAGAAGTGCACGGAAGCTTTCGTGCGGCTAAAAGAAGCAGTGGCCTCTGCACCAGTGCTGGCGCACTTCCGACCAGAAAAGACGATCTATGTAGAAACGGACGCTTCAGACACGGTAACGGCCAGAGTCCTTTCTTAATATAGTGACGACGAAACCCTCCATCCAGTCGCCTTCTTTAGCAAGTCAATAAGCGAAGCCGAGCGGAATTACGCTATCTACGATAAGGAGCTGCTGGCCATTATTCAGGCCTTTAAAGAGTAGAAACCGGAACTTATAGCTAGAAAAGGGCCGATCCAGGTTCTTACGGACCACCAGTCACTGACCTACTTTATGAAGACGCAGAAGCTCTTACGTCGTCAAGCACGGTAGGCGGCCTACTTGACAGGGTTCGACTTCAAGATTACATATCGACTAGGAGCTCAAAACGGAAAGGCTAACGCGCTAACGCGAAGAGAAGGGAAGACGAGCCGCGCGAAGGAAGACCCTAACATGTTCCAGAAGGTGTTGACCGAGCGAATAATAGACGCAGAGGTGTTAAAAGAGGTAGGGGTCTGCGCGGTAGAACAGGCCCCTAAGGAAGAAACTCTCTACGAAAAGGTGAAACAGCTCAATTAACAGCAGAAGCTCGGCAAGACCGGTTTAGGGAAGATAATAGTTCCGGAAGAACTAATTACGGAAGTTATCCAGCTGGTCCATAGCTCCGTAGATGTGGGCTACGCAGGCGCGAAGAAAACGATGCAGGCAATGAGAACGACCTACTGGTTTCCGCGGATCTATAAGCGGATCTACCGGTTTATCGCTAACTGCCACGCGTGCAGAGCCGCGAAGCTACGTTACGGCCTTCCGGCCGGTCTGCTGAAGCTACTTCCGATCCCCGAGAAACCATAGCAGCATATTACGATAGACTTCGTAACCGGCCTGCCGGATTCGGATAGATATAACGCTACGCTGAACGTAGTGGACCGATTGAGCAAAGAGCGCCACTTCATCCCCTGCCGAGCGAGAGACGAAGGAGCTACTGCGGAAGAAACAGCGAGAATGTTAATTCAACACGTGTAGAAGCACTATAGCCTACCGGACACTATCACTACGGATAGGGGCCCTCAATTCACTGCCGACGTATGGAAATCCATTAACCAAGCTCTCGGAATTCGTGGAAAGCTCAGCACAGCCGCGTACCCGCAGACCGACGGTCAGTCTAAAGTGGCTAACCGAGAGATAGAGCGATATCTGCGAACCTTCTGCGGCCATTATCAAGAAGATTGGGTTAAGGTGTTGCTAATGGCCGAATTCTGCGCCAACTCGTTACCTTCCGAAGCAACCTCGCTGGCGCCGTTCGAGATAACGCACGGCTATCTTCCAAGGATAAGCTTTCAGCCGCTAAGCGAACCCAGCTCTGCGGAACCATCCACTACTACGTCGTTAAAGAGAGTCGCCGCCGCGGCGGCAGAAGCGCTACGATCTCAGATGGAAGAAGCGATCAAAGTGGCGAAAGAAGCGATAGAGACGGCTTAGAAGAAGATAGTGTCTCGAGCCAATAAGAAGCGGTTACCGATAGAATTCGAAGAAGGTCAAAGGGTATAGCTTAACACGAAGAACCTGAGGCTGAAAGGCAACGCCAAGCTGAATCTACGCTACGTAGGTCCGTTTACGATAGTAGAAAAGAGGTCGCCGGTGACCTATCGGCTCGAGCTGCCGAAGGCGTTCCGGATCTACGATGTTTTCCATTTAGATCTGCTGAGCCTGGACTCTAAGGACGGCCTTCCGGAACAGGGGTTCGCTGAACCCCCACTAGTTGAGATGGACGGTGATAAAGAAGAGTAGGAGGTAGAAGATGTAGTAGAAGTAAAAAAGACGAGGGGGTCCATCAAAGCGAGAATATCGTAGAAGGGGTGGCCAGAAGACTACGAATGGTATCCGATCGAGAACCTCCGGAATTCGGCGGAGCTGCTAAGAGACTTTTACATACGGAATCCGACGAAGCCGAAGCCGGAATAGCTCTGAAGCCAATGCAGAAGAAGAGGAAGAAAGCTACGTCCGCTCCACTGGCGCGAAAGCCGATGAAAACGATCGTGGAATTAATGGCTCCAGGCAGATCGTGGCGGTCGGTAGGCCGCGCACGCCGTAGCGTGCCAGCGCCGCCGCCCCCCCCTGCGATGGAGTGCTGACTTCGGTGGAGAAAGAAAAGAAGAAGAAACGGAGCCGTGGACAGATCTATATAGGCCTCCGAAGCAGCGCACTGACCGCCCAGACCGCAGCTCAGATAACCGAACAGTTCAGATCAGATGGAGCCGATTACATAAACGCCAAGTGAAGGACTTCAGACGCCAAAGATATGAAAATGAAAGAAGCGATAAGAAGAACGTTGTTTTTGATGGAAGACGGAAGAGGTAACGTTGACGTTGAAAGGAGTTTTCGAGAAAAGAGGCGGCGAATCAAAAAAAAAAAAAAAAAAAAAGTGGACATTTTCGGATAGATAAGGTGAGTAAGCGGTCGAGGGCGACCGCTGGTGAGGGAGGGGGGTAGTGTTGCGGTGGTAGAAAGAGGTGGGACAGATTAATAGGGTGGACCCTGGAATTTCGGCTCGGCCCGTCCGGGCCAAGCCGGGCCTTGGCACCACCACCATCAAAGCCCACCACTACCACTACATAGATTCCTTTCCCTCTTCAGTTCGAGATATAGTCATCAAAAGGCCGTATTGAATCATATCTGCGTGCCCAGATCACTTATCTTCCGCTACTCGGGCCCTAATCGCGTATTTTCTAAACAGACCGTAGAATTCTTTAAACGTCTGCCGGTTTTGGTTAATCTTATCCAGCTGCTTACGGGCTGTCTTCTTCCGGAATGGATCTCCGAAGCGTTGATCTAACGCTTTAATTGCTTCTTTAGCAGTTACCTCTTCTAGGTCCGCTACTAGCGAAAAAGCTTCTCCTTCTAGCCGCGATTCCAGGTACGCCAATCTATCTCCGGCGCTGTTCGATGCGTAATCGCGGCTTATCTTATTCTTGATCTTCTTCTTAAACTCTTCCCAATCTTTAGGGTCCGCCTCTAAACGCCGGTGGATCCGGTAATAACGTTACCGGCGTGCCTCCTTAACTGTAGGCCGCCGGTAAGGCGATCTCTGCTAGCTCTTCTCGATGCAGTAGCGGCGGCGACATCGCTGCTTCTATATTAGCCAGTTGATCCTTCAGTGCCTTTAGCTGCGCTACTCTATTCGCTGCCTGGTTCTCTAACACGTCGATAATGGTTTCTGCCGATTCCTTCTCGGCCCTTACCGTCTCTACTTCCTCTTTTAACTGTCTCTTTTCTTCTAGCGTTCTGAAGAACAGTGTCTCGATAAGGTCTATGCTATCGTAGACCTTTCCTATCCTATTCTTATTTACATAGTCTTCTAGTTCCTCGATCGTACAGTCGTAGATCTTCCTATATTCGGCTATTCGTTCCTTGAAGTCAGCGGTCTCTTCCTCTGTAAAGCCGCTAATAACGATCTTATCGTTAATGACACTGGAGCGCCTACTCGCTCTGTCAGTCTTTCTCTTTCCGCGGCGGCCTGTTACGCCGCTCTCTACCGCTAAGAAGTCTTCTATCTTCTTACGGTGCCTTAGGTGTTGTTGTTGTTGTCGGTGTGGGTGCGCGTGCGTTATTCGGGTTTCCGGATAGTTCGACGGGCCCTTTCGCGCAGCGCGGAGTTGGTGTAGAGAGTGAGTTCGAGATATAATAATCCGGGCACGCAGATATGATTCAATACGGCCTTTTAATAACTATATCTCGAACTAAGGAGGGAAAGGAATCTATGTGGTGGTGGTGGTGGGCTTTGATAGTGGTAGTGCTAAGGCCCGGCTCGGCCCGGACGGGCCAAGCCGAAATCCAGGGTCCACTCCATCAATCTGTCCCACCTCTTTCCACCGCCGCAACAAGATTAATGGGGTGGACCCTGGATTTCGGCTCGGCCCGACTGGGCCGAGCCGTGCCTTGGCACCACTACTATCAAAGCCCTACTACTACCACTACATAGATTCCTTTCCCTCCTCAGTTCGAGATATAGTCATCAAAAAGGCCGTATTAAATCATATCTGCGTGCCCGGATCACTCGGCCCTTACCGTCTCTACTTCCTCTCTTAACTGTCTCTTTTCTTCTAGCGTTCTGAAGAACAGTGTCTCGATAAGGTCTATGCTATCGTAGACCTTTCCTATCCTATTCTCGTTTACGTAGTCTTCCAGTTCCTCGATCGTGCAGTCGTAGATCTTCCTATATTCGGCTATTCGTTCCTTGAAATCAGCGGTCTCTTCCTCTATAAAGCCGCTAATAACGATCTTATCGTTAATAACACTGGAGCGCCTACTCGCTCTGTTAGTCTTTCTCTTTCCGCGGCGGCCTGTTACGCCGCTCTCTACCGCTAAGAAGTCTTCCATCTTCTTACGGTGCCTTAGGTGTTGTTGGTGTTAGTGTATATGTAGTGCGCATGCGTTATTCGGGTTTCCGGATAGTTCGACAGGCCCTTTCGCGCAGCGCGGGGTTGGTGTAGAGAGTGAGTTCGAGATATAATAATCCGGGCACGCAGATATGATTCAATACGGCCTTTTTGATAACTATATCTCGAACTAAGGAGGGAAAGGAATCTATATAGTGGTGGTAGTGGGCTTCTGTAGAGGTAGTAGTGCCAAGGCCCGGCTCGGCCCGGACGGGCCAAGCCGAAATTCCAGGGTCCACCCTATTAATCTGTCCCACCTCTTTCCACCGCTGCAACAGATAGTAACGATATAAGAAGAAAGAAGAAGTCGAGAGGACGACGTTTTTGAAGGTAGAAGAAACGATAAAGTAACGTTAGTTTTAAGAAGGGTTTTAGCAGAAGAAGTCGCGAATCGAACGGAGGAAGAAGACGAAGAAAAATAGAAGAAAAAGAAGAAAAGAACGAAAAAAAAAGGAAAGGGCAGATAAGATAAGTAAGTAGTCGAGGGCGACCGCTAGATGGGAGGGGGGTAGTGTTGCAGCAGCAGAAAGGGATAGGACTAAGCAATAGGGTAGACCCTTAGAATTTCGGCTCGGCCCTTCCGGACTAAGCCGGGCCTTGGCACACCTACCCCTAAAGCCCTTACCTACCGCTGCATAGATTCCTTTCCTTCCTTAGTTTAAGATATAGTTATTAAAACAGCTGTATTGAATTATATCTATATGCTTAGATTAATATAATTCAATACGGCTGTTTTAATAACTATATCTTAAACTAAGGAAGGAAAGAAATCTATACAGCGGTAGGTAAGGGCTTTAGGGGTGGGTGTGCCAAGGCCCGGCTCAGTCCAGAAGGGCCGAGCCAAAATTCCAAGGGTCTACCCTATTACTTAGTCCCACCCCTTTCTGCCGCTGCAACATATTGAATTATATCTGCGTACTCGGATCAGAGATATAATAATCCGAGCACGTAGATATAATTCAATACAGCTGTTTTAATAACTATATCTCGAACTAAGGAGGGAAAGGAATCTATATATATACGGATGTAAGCTTTCGTAGGGGTAGTGCGCCAAGACCCGGCTTAGTCCGGAAGGGCCTAGCCGAAATTCTGAGGGTTTCCCCTATTACTTAGTCCTACTACTTTCTGTTACTTTCCGCTACTGCGACAATAGTAGTGCGCCAAGGCCCAGCTCGGTCTGTTCCGGAACCTAAATCCTAGAGAGGGCCGAGCTAAAATTCCAGGGTCCACCCTATTACCTCGTCCTCCTCCTTTCTACTGCTGCAACAATTAGGTTATAAGCCTTTAAGCAAGGGATAGTAATATAGCTACCGGCTTAATGTTTCTATATCTAGTACACATAGTTGAGCTACTTCTAAGTTATCTAACTGTTCCCTTTTATAGTATACTATATACTACGTTATATTAATTGCTAAGCACATCTACCTAGGAAAGGGAGGTAGTTATTATAGTCTAGCAAGTAGCTTATAGTAAAGGTCTAGGGGCTTAATGCTAAGGGCGGCTACTGCCATACCTACGGTACACAAAATTTGCAACTACTTATCAGTATTAGGGTGTACTATACCCTGCCACAAAATAGTCCTGTAACACCGGCCTTCTAGTATGGCCAACCTATTGGACATATACGTGGCGTTATCTACTCGGACACCGATTGCATGATATGACTAAGCTACGACGGCTCACTGCGGGCGTAGCGGAACCTTTTTTCCACAAACAGACCGATGCATGCAAGGCGGCTCACAAGTGTGGAGACGAGCTGGTCAGCTTGGCTGCGGCTGCCGCATCAGCCCGCGGACCTGTGCACCGACATACACCACACCGCTCGCTGTCTCTCTGCCACTCGAGCAGCAACGCCTGTTCCATCAATCAGCCGCCGCAGTCGGTCGCCGTCGCCGAAGCTGGGCTTCGCCTGCACACGCTGGTCTTCATCGCCCCGCACGCCGACTGCATCTGCTGAGCCGTGCTCGCGTCCGCAGCCGCTGTCGCCATCCGCCAGTAGCCATCCGCCCGGCGGCTCCGCCGTCTACCCCACCGCTGCCCGACATGGCGAGCCCCAGCAGCGCGGTCTCGCAAGACACACTCATCACAATCAAGATCAGCGTCAACGGCCAGCTGAAGAAGCTGAAGCTTCCGCTGCGAGAACTGTCGCCGGCAGCTCTCGCGCCACGGGTGAGTCAGCGTCGGCGTGGCGGGACGCCTGCCTGTCGGCTTCCGGGCGGCTGGCAAACACATCACCGCCGTCACACAAGCACTTGATCACGTGCTGACATCTTTCCACAGCTCCGCCAAGCCCTCGACATCGCGCCAGAGCGTACGGTCGTGCTCGAGCGCTTCTCCGACTCGGCCGGCGGCTACATCACCTTGGACGAGAAGATCCCCGACGTCTTCAAGACCCTGATCCGCGCGGCCAAGGCCAAGGGCAAGCTGCGGCTGAAGGCCACGGTCGCACCAAAGGCCATGCCGCATGAGGAGGAGGCCCCAGTCGAGGCCAAGAAGGTGGCGGTCAAGGCTACGGATCCTCTCATCGTGAGTACCCCGACATACATGCCTGCTCCACGCCGTGCTCTGGAGAGCGGGAGCGGCACCTGCTCACGCTATCGGCAGTCTCTCCAGCCACGACTACGCGACTCAGCCTCCGCCGCTGACAAGCGAAATCTGGGCAGTGGCATCTTCCAGTTCCGCGAGGCTCGTGCTAGCCAGCAGACACTGGTCGATGAGGCCCCAGTCCCACGCCCTTACGCCACCGACCGCTCCACCTTCCTCGGCAATCTCGCCGCGCCGCCGAGCCAGCCGGCCCTGCCACTCCGTCCTCGCGAGCCCCGCGGAAAGGTTGAGCTCCTCGTCGACCGCACGCACGAGTGGTCCTTGTTCTGCAACGAGTGCAACAAGGCGCTGCCCGACGCTCACTATCATTGTGACATCTGCGACGACTCAGACTACGATCTGTGCGAACCGTGTGTCGCCAAAGGCAAGCTGTGCCCAGGTGAGGGTCATTGGCTCATCAAGCGCTTTCTCTCGAGATGGCCACTTCACCAGAAGCACCACCGAGCGCATCTCACCACGCAAGTTCCAGCAAGCAAGCTCTTACTTCCATCCAGACCCAGAGGTCGAAGAGAAAACGCCAGGTACTTTGACCGATGAGAACAAGACTCTCAACATGGAGCATCTGCTCCCACTACGCACCTGCAACAGCTGTGTGATCGTCCTTCCGGAGCGCGAGTTTGTCACCTGCAAGTCGTGCAAGGACTTTGATCTTTGCATCAAGTGCCACATTGCCGAGAACCATGGTCATCACCCAGCTCATGGATTCGAGCCTGCTACTCACGACACTGTTCTGCCTCTGGCAGCCCAGACTAAGCTCGCTCCCGGCCGCAACGTCCGCCACGACGCCATCTGCGACGGATGCGACAAGAAGATCTACGGTGTGCGCCACAAGTGCTTGGACTGTCCCGACTTTGACTACTGCAATGACTGCGTCGGTAATGCTCGTCACAGTCATCCTCGCCACCGCTTTGCGGCTCTCTACACTCCTATCCCCAACCAAGGACCATCCATGGTTCGTCACCTTGGCATCTACTGCGATGGTCCTCTTTGCAGCAGTAAGGCCAACTCATCCCACATTCAAGGCGTGCGTTACAAGTGCACAATCTGCCACGAAACAGACTTCTGTGCCAACTGCGAGGCACTGCCAGGCAACCACCACAACCGCACTCATCCACTGATCAAGCTCAAGACTCCAGTCCTCAACGTCACCGTGTCCACGGAGAACGAGGACCTTAGAGGTAAAGTCCGCGTCATGGGCGACCGTGCTACACCAAGCGCTGCTACCGTGGCAAACGACCATATCAACACGGCCACTCCAGTGCAGACGGTTGCCGAAATCAAGCCAACCGAGGTCAAGAAGGACATCTTGCCGGTCCAGATTCCGGTCAAGAAATTCGAGGCTTTCCCAAGTGCGCCAAAGCCACAGGTGGGCAGCCAGTCTGCTGATGTCCCAATGACCTTGATGAACGCCCATTTCGTGCATGACAGTATCGCAGACGGCATGGTCGTCGAGCCAGAGGCGCAGATCACCCAGATCTGGATTCTCGAGAACCCTGGGCCATACACCTGGCCAGCTGGCTGCAGTGTCCGCTACGTCGGTGGCGACAACATGCTCAACGTAGACAACAGCCACCCAGCTTCTGTCGCTGCCATCAATGAGGCAACAGGGACCAATGTTGTTGGCCGCGAGGTTCAGGTTGGTGAGCAGGTCGCATTCAAGGTTACCCTCAAGGCTCCAGTTCGCGAGGGCAGAGCCATCAGCTACTGGCGCCTCAGGGCTGCCGACGGCACTTCGTTTGGCCACCGCCTGTGGTGCGACATCGAGGTCAAGAAGGCCGAGCAGCGAGCCGTCAAGCCCGAGCAGGCCCCAGTCCACACAATGCGCTGCAACGCGATGAACATTCCATACCCACCAGCGTCGCACCACTCAACACAGCAGGCATTGCGTACGGTACAGCACCAAATGCCATCTCAGCAGCCACCTGTATATGAGGCCATGCACCTGTCATCCCGTGTTGCTGCCATGCTCGAGCAGCAGAAGGGGCGTAGCGAGCAGATGATTGCTCAGCTCAACGCCCAACGTGCGCAGCTGACCAGCCAAGCTACCAAGCGCGAGGATATGCAAAGCTGGGCCCAGACTGTCCCAAAAGGCGCAGGTAGCAAGGGATTCGAGAGTATGAGCGACCAGGAACGTCACGAAGCACTCCGCCAGCGTGTTGCTTACCTCAGTGCCGACATCATCAAGACCTGCAAGGAGCGTGAGAAGTTGGCAAATGATTTCAGAAAGCCGAAGACTGCTGCTGCCGAGAAGAAGGCGGACGAGGGGAGTGAGGAGGTCAAGAAGATCACCGAGGAAGTGGACAAGCAAGACAGCGTTGAGGCAGACCAGAGGGCCGCAGAGGAGCTTGAGCGCAGCCAGATGGTCTTCCCAAAGCTCGAGAAGGAGAGCCCAGCCAGCAGCACCTACCAGTCTGCTACCAGCAGCTCCAGCAAGGGCAAGGCCGCATACGTCGAGAACGCGGAGGGAGAGGTCGAGCGCTCTGCCACTCCATGCCCGGCTCCAGCACCGTTTGCTCCCACCGAGCCAGCTGTCGAGCACGACGACTTCGTTGACCTTGACGATGAGCTCGAAGTTCTCTCTGCTGCAGATGACAGCGAAGACGGGGGCTTCCTGACTGATGAGGAGTACGACGTCCTTGATGCTTCCGACAGCGAGACCGTAGCCTCCAAGTACTAGAGGCGCTAAGAAGGATGGACGACCTTAAGATTTCGGGAAAGACTGCACACGGCACCATCAGAAAACAAATACTACCACTCACGACACGACGCCCCCTTCGATCCTGAACGAACTGATTGGGGAGTGCAATTCACGATACTGAGACCTGGGGCCGGCTTTGGGTAATGGCGAAGGGGGCGGAGTTGTTCCCGGTTGATGGCTGTCAAGTATAACTAGTATCCTGTGGCTTTCTTTGGCTGATGACTGCTTGCTGCTTTTGGTTTTGAATGGGAACGTAATGACTTGCGAAACAATCTTCTCTTTCCGTTTTCGTTGTCTTGTGTCTCACGCAGACGCACAACGCGCCTTCATCTTCGAGTCGCATTGAGCCCACACCGCCAAGCTGGCCAAAAATTCTTGGGTACAGTGTGTGCTGCGGCAATCATCTGCGTGAAGCAATCGAAATCAATACTTGCACGGCAGGCGCGAAGTGGGTCAAGGCAAATACAGCATGATGTTCTTCTCCCAGCTTGCTCAACCTCGACATCGCCACATCGGGAGAGGGTGAAAATGGCACCAGCAGTAAGTCCAGTCCTGAGACTTGGCTGTGCCTGCACACACAAAACTCAGCCAGTCGCAGACTCCATCGCCACGCCGCTTCCTGCCTGGACGAAGACAGCCTTCGCCCACCCAGAATGCAAAACCCACTTCTTCTGGCTTGCGGCACCAGGCACCTCCTGCCGGCGGCGATGGCTCCGATCAGTCAACGTCCAGAGCAAATGGATGTGCTCCGTCGGCGCGTCGACCTGCTTTGCTAGAGCGAGGAGATGGCCCTGGAGCCTCGATTCCACACGCGAGACCTGCGGCAGCCCAATTCGCTCCGACGCCACGATTTTCTTCTGGACGTTCGCCACCAGAGTCATCGGCGGCCACGCCCCCGCAGAACTGGGCGCAGGCACTCCGACCGCGTCATGAGGACGTGCGGGGACTCCCTCGCGAGCAGGATCCCGGAGACGAAGAAATGCTGGAATGGGAGCACGGCGAAGCGGCCATCACCCCCGCCGGGCGCGACCCCGGCATCGCCACCGCGACGCCGGACGATCTGCCTCACGCGCGCAAACGACGTCGTCCGGAAGATTTCCCACCGCCCCCGGAGTCGCCCGCTCGCCCCATCTTCCGACATGCAACCACTCCCGCCTCAGAAGACACCTTCGCCCGCCCAGCCTTCCTTCCCTCCACCCGGCATGCTCCCGAACACCGCCATTCCGAACCCCCGCCCGAAGCCTTCTCGCCGCATCGACGCGGAGAGAAATTCGTCGCGGGCGGCATGGCGGCAACGTTGCAGCAATGGGTGGTGGAGACGGGCCAGGCGGCGGTGCAGAGTCGGAAGGCACATGGTTGTCTGAGGGGCGAGGAGTATGCGCTCCGCATCAGGGTGCAAAGCGTTGGGCGAGGCGACGGCATGTGCCTGGTGCAGGGCGTGTCAGACGCGGGGTGGGAGGGCAGGAGAGTGCTGCTGGTGAATGGGAGTGGCAGGAGGATCGAGACGGGAAGCGTGCTGGGCATCCGAGCGCCCATCTGGGACGTGGTTGTGCAAGCAGAGACGTGGACGGTCGCGGTGGATTGGAAGGTTTTTACATGACCCTCCCTCGCACGCCTCACGTCCGGCGCTTTCCCGGATCAATGGAATGGTCATTAATTGTATCGATTACAATTCACTACTACATGGAACCTCTCTCCAACGGACTCCAGTCATTATCTGTGCGCGGCGCACGCGGTCGTGTCGGTCCGTCATCCCGAATGCCTCCTCCGTTCCCTACAACGTCAGGAGCACCGCCTCACTCGCTCGGACGGTGATCGGCCCAATCCGTCCATCCCTCCCTTGTACATTGACAGTCGTCGACGGTCCACCGACGGGCAGACCGTTACTCGCACGAGTCCAGCTCTGGCCCTTCCACGAAATCTTCGAAGCATCTTGCAGGTCGCCGGCCGGTGCAGTCAGGTACTCCACCTTGACGGTGTTGGTGTAGGAGCGGCCCATGGTGATGGTGACGCTCTTGGAGGGCCGGGCGCCGGCGCCGGATTTGTAGAGCTGGAGGTTGATCAGGACGATGCGTTTGGGGTTGCCGCTGGCGTCGTAGACGCCGTACGCCGACATGTGGTCGCCGGTGTTGGGGACGTTGTGGAGTCGCACGTTGCGGAGGCCGTTTCCGATCACGTCGGCGACAAAGGGGTGGGCGTAGTATGGTGGCAGGACGGCGGCCGGTCCGGCCGCCGTCGCGATTGCGCGCCAGGAAGCGTAGGCGAAGCCGGTACTTTGCTGCACGTTCATGCGCTTGACGCCGAGCCGGGCGGCGTACAGCATGTAGTCGATCAGCCAGAGGGCGTTGCCGAAGGTGCCGAGCTTGTCATAGTTGCCGGCGCTGTAGATGTTGCTGTTGTCTTCCGCCAGATGGAGGGGAATGTTGGGCTGGTTTTTCTTCAGCCACGCCACGGGTGGCTTGCAAATCTTGTCGAGTTGGCTTGCGACACGGGTGTGGTTCATGTAGCTGTTTTGAAGATCGACTTGGGCGCCGTCATCCATGTAGTGGTGGAGGGCGGCCGATCGGATGTTTCCGTCATCGTTCTGGCCTCGTCCGAACGAATCGGCAACGCACCATGGACAGGTGTTGCGGAGGAACACCGGCGCTTGGAATACATTGGGATTGCCGGGCACTTGCGCCTTGATTGCACGGGAGTATTCCTTCCATTCGGTGATATAATTGGCAGGGCCCCACCCTGAAGGCCGATCGCCGTGGACGTACAGGTTGACCTCGTTTCCGACTTCAAGTGCTTCGTGATCGGCGCGTGGCACGTGCTTGAAGTACTCCTTTGTGGCAGCGATGGAATTGTCGAGCGCACCATATTTGGCGAAATGGGTCATGTAGGTCCACTTGACGCCTGGCCAGCTCGCAAACCCCTCAAACCATACAGGACCGATCTTCATGCCGAATGGAACTGAGCCTGCATCCGCTTCCTTGTCCAGCGCTGTCGTCTGCGATGGTACGAAGGTAGCATGGTCACCACTGGTTCCACCCACGCGGACGTGCACGCTGGTTCCCGTCTTCTTGGCGATAGACGATATCAGGTTCCTGGAGAAGATGTTGGGCGAGGACTTGTTGCCGGCGTAGTGGTGGAAGGAGTGCTGGGAAATGGCAAAAGCTGGATAGTCGAGAGGCACCGGGTCCGAAGCATCGCCGGGTGCTGTGGCGGGAATGGTAATACTCAAAGATTGAGCTTGTCGTGCTTCCAGCGATACTGGCGATTGGCGAGACAGTTCCGCGGCAAGAGGCACCAACAGCAATGAAGACCGCATCACGGCGTGAAGACAAGTTCCGGGCGGGGCAGACAGCCTTGGCTTCCGTGCTGGGAGGGCATCACGCGCCTCTATACCCGCCAGCAGGCGTGCAGCTGTCCGGACCGTTGGACGGCGAGAGACCGTTCAGCGCTCTATATGCGCCCGCGTCCTTGCATCTAACCGTTCTTGGCTTGAACGCGACCATCATCGCCGCATGCAGACTGGCACAGGCGGCGAAGTGCATTGGGATCGCCGCCGTTTGCGAGAACCTGCAGGACCTGCAGGACACGTGGAGTCAACATGATGCGGTAGAAGAAGCAGCGCATCATTATCGGCCATCTTCTCTTATGCCAAGACTGACGGGATGGGAGTGACAAGTCAATGTCTTGAGCATGCATGACGTTGTTGCTTGCTGTGAAATGGAAGTGTGTTCCTTTCACGTAATTAGCAGCTAGGCTGCTGCTATTTGTGGTTAAGATTGCGAACTCCGCCCCAAGGCGTCCTCCTGCTGTCTTCCGCTAGTTAGCGCTCTTGCCAGTTGTATCTAACTACTACTAACGTATATGACCATTAGCTTGGCTGCATCATTAGGATGGCGCAATTTTCTTGGCACTATCAACTTGTCAATCAACACACAATATCTCAGCAACCAAACGTGCATTATCTAATCAAGAAGGCAGAAGTGTTCTCGCTCTATCGACCTATACGGAAGGCAAAAGTCGAAGCCTCCAACGCGCTGCTCAAGCGTACAATGTACCTCGTTTAACACCAGCTTCCAGCTACTATAGAATCAGTTATCGCCCTAATAGAGAACACAATCTCACTAAGACCTAAGAGCAGACGACATTTGAGCATTACACTGTTGCTAGCTTCTGAATGGATGATCTGCTGTGCCAGTTGGTTGTGCCAAGAACATCGTGCCATCCTAATGGTTCTGCCAAGCTAATGGTCATATTCGTTACTCGGATATTCGGGCCTCTCGAAAATGTCAGCCGTAACTTGGAAGCGCTACAATCAGTTCTACAAGGACGAACAGTTAGGTTGTAAAGGGCCAGGGACCTTCAACCCTGTCCATAATGCCGAGTACATCCGCTCTCTTCAACCATAAAGCTCGCTCCTTCGTCCCTCAAGCATCCTCAGCGTCCTGTTTCCATGCCGCACAAGATGTCTACCGTTGCGTACGCTGCAGTCCTCTTGTTCTCCCTGCTCCCAACAACGATGTACATAACTACGTATGTAGTGAACGAGTCTTTGAATCCTCTCGCCCCCCCGGCAGCGAAAGATTGATGCATACGGGGCCGTCTTTGCATTACTTCCCCGCACTTTCGTTGCGGTAGCAGGGCCATCCACGAGCGACGAGCGAGGAGAGCGACGCGCCACGCGCAAGCCCGGCCGCAACTACGCGTCGGCATATCCACCACCATGACGAGGAGGATGGTATATGGCATGTCGCTATGGGTGTTTTTAGGAGCAATGGCGTGTACCATAGCCTCTATAGCACTCCCTGATTGGCTATCTTACACCTCACCGACCGAGATACGCGTCACATATGGACTGCACAAGCGGTGCAGCTCTCTCACAGGCGAATGTGCGAATTTCCCGCAATCCGAGGACTGCCACGGCGACGATAAGTCTTTCTGCTCGATCTGGAGGAGCACGGGCTTCTTCATGAACTTCGCGGTGGTGTTGGAGCTGGCGTGCATTATCGCATACATCACCATTCTGGTTGGAGGAAGGAGTTCAAGAGAGGCGGGTTGGGAGATTCTCTCTTCACGGCTGTCCATCGTAGCGGTTTGCCAGCTGATACCCATGGCACTCGTGGTATGTTGGATCAATTGCGTGCCGCGACCCAAAATACATGCTGATGCGACTGATCTAGGCTGGACTGTACGAGAATGATGGCCGTTTCTTCGCAGGCTGGGTGCTGGATAAGTCGTGGGTACTGTGCACCGTCAGCTGGATTGTCCTGTTGCTCAACGCGGTCGCAGTCACATCTGCCGCCTACGTTTTGCCGTACGAGGACGACTACGAGCCAATCTCGTAATCCGCTAGCGGGAAGGCAGAGTCATGACAGGATCAAGACTACGAGTTGATGGATGTCCAAGTCTCGGATACGGCACAGAAGGAGTTTGGGGGATTTTTATTATGCATCAAGAGCTCGGGATGTTGGAAGATGTTGACTGATGATACCCATAGCAGATACAGAACATTGACCGATGGAGCAGAACAACACCCAAACGCTTGTATCCATCCCTCATCGTAGATCCACTTGAGCTCTCGATCTGCTCTCTTTCGGACCAGCTCATTCAAATCGACCTGATTCAGCAGCTTTTCCTCCCACACATTGCAACGGATTTTAGGGCCAGCTTCCAGTCCAAAAGCATCACTTGCACAGATTCCAACCCTGCAGCAGCGATGCCGACTCGATTCAAAAATCGGAGCAGCCTGTCATTGAGGCAGTGGAACAGCTCCGATCAGAGCAAGGTGGCACACAGAGTGCGGATTGCCCATGTTCATGGAATGGTAACTGGTTGCCCCTCTCATTGACCGTCCAATGCCCGGCGAAGCATCGTCCGAGAACACAAACAATGGCCACTTCATCCACTCCCTTGACGGCGCAGATCTCAACACCCACAAGGCCGTCGCCTGTCGCTACTGAACTCGTGACGACGTCGGCACTGTTTCCAAACCGCCGACCACACCCCTCACAAGCGGCTTCGACGACGGGCCATCATCCTCTGGTTCACAAACAAGACCCAATAGTCACGCAGATTAGGGACTGCTCCTACAAAGCGGAAAAGGAGGAAGCGAAGCTCGTCCATGGAAAAGGAGGAAGCGAAGCTCGTCCTTGGAAAAGGAGGAAGCGAAGCTCGTCCTTGGAAAAGGAGGAAGCGAAGCTCGTCCATGGAAAAGGAGGAAGCGAAGCTCGTCCATGGAAAAGGAGGAAGCGAAGCTCGTCCATGGAAAAGGAGGAAGCGAAGCTCGTCCATGGAAGAGGAGGAAGCGAAGCTCTCCCATGGAAAAGGAGAAAGCGACGCACCTCCAGACACAGCATCGTTGCGAGGCTCTGCAACGGCCGGGCAGCCGACCGCGCACCGTCAACCAAAGAACTGTATGTGAGCCGAAGGCCGGAGCCACAATGGCAGACTGGTCGGTGCACAGGCGAGGACGCTGGGAAAGTTGTGCTCGAGCATGGAAGATGCAAATGCTGGGGCCAAACCACACTGCATTGTCAAAGATGTATTGCCAATACATGGAAGTAGTGCTACACATTAACATGACAAGCGCCTAGCGCGTGCATGGCGATATCGTAGGGTGGTACCGCCAACGCAGTTCGCTGGAAAGAACAGCGCAACATGGCATGAGATCGGGCATGTGCTATCGATCGAACGCTTGGAGTTGCGGTGCGACCGAGAATCCTGCCTGCAGATTATTGTGCCGGCTGCGTGCATACTGCATACTGCGAAGCCTGCAATCTCAGTCTTGGGCGGATCACTCCACGGCGGCCGGCGACTGGCGCTCAAGACACGAGCAACATGCACCTTCCGCCGAGAAAGTTGGAGTTGGGTCTGTCACGATGCAGCAAATTGCATCCTCCCACTTCCGCCAAGTACGCGAATACTGATCCATCGTAGCGCTTCGCACAATGGCTCTGCTGCGATTCAACGAGACAAGGGCCAAGGGCTGCAGAAAGAACGCCGCCAATCCCACGTACTTTCGGGCCGAACAACAAATGCTGGTTCTGCAAGGCAGTTTGGGGCCGACGACACATTCTCCAGACTCTTCGCCGATTTCCGATGCACAGCAGCCACTCATTCCGGCCACTGTGACAGGCCCATCCACTCGCTCTGCGGCCTCGGGAGCCTCATTGAACAGAACGCTGGCCATTGCCATTTCGGTTCCGATCTGCGTCTTCGTCCTGTTGGGCGTGGTTGCGGTGGCAATATACTGCTCGAAACTCCATCGGCCGCATCGGAAAGATGCCACTAGAAGACACTCGCAGCAAGAGCGTGACAGCGTACCACCCACCACTGCAACCCCGACAGGAGAGGGCCCTGGCGGAGAGCCCGAGCACGATGCTTCTTCACCAGATATCAAGGCGATATTCAAAGCGCTCAAGCCGTCAAAGTCGACCGTGGAGTCTGGCTCTGAACCAACAGGAAGTACGCAGGTCGAACCGGAGCAAAGTGATCAGCGGCCGAAGTCGACAAACGAGTACCGCGCCAAGCTGGACAGCAGTAGCGACGGAGGTGGAACACACTTCAGCGATCTCGAAGACCCTTTCATCGATCACGCCGAAACATCAACCAGCTCCGAAAGAACGATCGCTCGAGCAGGCGATCCGACGAAGCATCGCGACACTCACGTGTAGGAAGCAAAGCCATCACGCCAGGCCGCGGCGACCACTCATCTAGCGGGAAGAAACAAGCACATGATGTCGCGCCGACACCAGGACGTGCCGAGACACCTTTCGGGGACGTGGATCGCCAGCTGGAAGGAAGGTGTGCCGGGCGCGTCACCTCGTCGATCCCGCGCTCGAGAGATCAGCACACCGAGAGAAGCCATGTCACCCGGGGCACACCTGCCGAGACGCCTTGCGAGCACGTCGATGGGTGGGAAGGTTGGCTGCCGGAGAGCTCCTGCGCACGTGAGGAGACGATCAAGCGCATGGGACGATGGCGTGGGGAAAGGCATGCACAAGCGGTCGGAGAAGCGGAACGCGAAGGCCCCTCTGCCGCCGCGAAGCTCGTCGTCCGGAGGCACAGCAGGACGGAGCGTGAAACGCAGGGATTCCGGCACCAGCCGGCCTCCACCGGCACCAATGGGCCGAAGCAATCTCCCCGTCCAGCGGTCGCCCGACTGGGCGACCAGTTTTCCTCGATCGCAGCATCACCACCCCCCTTCTGCGTCGCTCGTTTGCAGGCCACAATGATTCCGACCAGGAGACTCAGGGAGCTGCATGGCTCCCGGCGGTCCGAATCTTTGGATCTTTTTGTACTCGATCGGACACAAATCGGCAGCACGCGCCTCCACCGTGTCCTCACCCGTCGTCGTCGTCGTCGTCGCGCCCCCCCCCCCCCCCCCCCCCCCTTCCCCGTAATCGTACGAGCACACGGTCTCTCGTTTGACGCGCCTGATCGTCCCCGTCTCTCGTTTGTGACACGCCTGGTCTTCCCCCGTCTCTCCCCATGACGTGACGCGCTCGCCCCATCCACCGTACCGTGCCACCGGAGCGCGCCGATTTGCAATTCTGCTGCGCAACTGGGGACGAGACGGCGCGCCGCGAGCCCCTGGAACAATGCGATCCATGGCACAACGGGGGATACAGGTGCGACGGGTGCGCGGCGGCCATTCGCTTGGCGGCCCTTTCGTCTTCAGCCTGGTGTCGCGCGCCCGCAGTCCTCACGCTCACGCACCCCATATCGCATGCTGGGGCGCGTGCGGCACATCAGACCCCTGCTGCGGTCGTGTAGAACTGTGTGTGCGTGTGCGTGTGTTGCCGTGGGCCGTGGGGGTTGCTCGCTTTGGCAGCTCATGCAACGCGGCCTGGATGAGGCGAGGAGGCGGGAAAGAAAGAAAGAAAGAGGGAAAGAAAGTTGGTGAGCCGACGCGCACTCGCTCGCCGCCTCTTTGCTCGCTGCATTTTCCACGCCCTTCTTCTTCTTCTTCGTCTTCTTCTCTTCTTGTTCTTCTTCTTCTTCTCCTTCTTCGTCTCGAGCTGGAGTCCCCGTATTGCGCATGTCCACGATGAAGCTCGATGGAAGAAACGCGCACGAAGAAGAAGCTTGGGACGGGTCGATCGTCTCGGGAACAAGCGTGCTAGACGATCCCGTGGGCGCCTCGACCATCTCCATCGCGAGACCGGACGGGTCGTCTCCGCCGGCGGGGGGCGGCGATGGCCGGAGGACAGAGGATTCGCCGCTGCTGTTTGATACGAGTCGCACGCCCGCTCCTGCTTCCACACACTCGACGCGTAGTCCCTCGTCGTCGGCGTTGGGCGCGGATGGGCCTCGGGTCCACAGCGTCATCGCTGCCGTTGCCGCTGCCACCGCCACCACCAGCATCAGCATCAGCCCCAGCCCCAGCACAGCAGGGGCGGCCGCGACGACGTCGGTTGATGCTCGTCGGACTTCTCTGCCGGGGAGTCACAAGGCGTCTGGAGGCCCGCCTTCAGCACTAATCGTCTCGCTCATCGCGTTAAGCGGCACGATCCTCCTCGCCATGTCGGCGTTGGCTTGCTTTGCGCTGAGGAGGCGGGGGAGGGGGCGCACGAGGAGAAAGCGGGGAAGACAGGGGAGACAGGAAAGGGGGCGTGACAAAGAGGAGAGCATGTCGCAAGAGATGGGACGTGCTGGTGTGAAAAGGGCATCGGCCGGTTCGCTGCTGACGGGCCCAACGCTGGTGTCTGTGAGCTCGACGTGGACGGAGGATGGTGCGGACGGCGGGAGGAGGGCGGTGGGGCGTGCGGCACCTCCTCCCACTCCGACCACACCACCGCGCCAGGCGATGGCCCGCACCATGTCTGCGCCGCCGCACTGCGCGGCGAGGACGGCATTATGTGGGCGCCGAGTGCTGGCGCGGGAGGCGGCGTGACCGGCGGGAGGCGGCGTGGCTGGCGGGAGGCGGCGGGGCTGGCGGCTGCTCTGTGCGGAGATGATGGCGCCCGGCGGTGTGCGACGGCGACGTCAGGTGCGGGTGGGACGTGCTGGCCGGTCCAGGCCGCTCGATCGATGATGCTGGTGGAGATGCGGGCGGCTCGTGCGTGGCCGCGGCGATGACGTCGCTGGTGTGTGAGATCCACCGGCGACACCATCACTCGCCACTCACACCAGTCATGGCAGGCGCGAGGTGAAGCGGGCTTGACTCTCGCGTGGTTGCCGTGCGCTGCGGCTCGCTGGCCGGAAGGAACTGTAGATCCCGTCGTACCTGCTTCCTGCTTTCTGCCGCCTGCTTCCTGCGTTCTGCCGCCTGCTTCCTGCTTCCTGCTGCCGGCGTCCTGCTCCCTGCGTCCTGTGCGCGCGGAGAAGACGGCAGGCGCGGGCGTGGCCGTTTCAGGAGCTGCACCGCACGGGCCGACGCGCGGCCCGGCAATGACTCGCAGCGCTTCCCAGCGCGCTAGGGAAGCAGCCAGCATTTGCGGAAGACGAGCCCAACCCAAGCCGGCCTCTTCCCCGCAGCGGCCATGACGCTCGCAGGCGGCAGACGTGTCAAATGCGTGGGCGCATGTATGTCAAATGCGAGGGCGCATGATGTGCATGCACACCCGCGGCCGCGTCCGCGTTGGCGCTGTGCGTCTGCACGCTGCTCGTGCCGAAATTGGCCAGCTCCTGGGCGCCTTGCTCTGGCCTCAGGAAGCATTGCAGCGCTGGCTCCCCGCGCACACACCCACGCACACACCCACGCCCACACCCACGCACACACCCACACCCACACCCACACCCGCACCCAGCGTGCGCGGGCCACTCGCCCAGGATCCGCTACTCGGCGACGCTGGCCTCGGCCGCTTATCCCAGTCGCCAGTGTGGTGGTCACGGCTCGGGGCAGCCGGTGCCAGTCGCGCAGAGCGCAGAGAAGACGCTGCATCTCGACAGCGCTCCCAGCGACAGCCTTGCTTCATCCCGCCGTAGCCTGCTGGCTGTATCCTCCTGCCGCTGCATGTGAAGAGCCCGGCAGGATCGCATCCCTATGCACCTCCGCCTCTGCCTCCCTGCCACCGAGCTCCACCTCGACCCCCCCCCCCCCCCTCCCCCTACTTCCCCGTCACGTAACCACATTGCATCCGCATCCGCATCCGCATCCGCATCGCATCGCATCGCCTGCCACGGCGCGCACCACGACACGCTTCCATTCGCATCATTGCAGGTGCGCTGCGGGCCCAGCCGCCGTTCCTTCCTGACCCACACCAGGCCGGCCATACCACGCGCCTGCTGCTATCTCCTGAAAGGCAGTACCCGGCAGAAGCGCTTTCCTCCGTCCGAGCACGCATCCCGACCACACTCTGGTGTCTGCGCCTCCGCCGACGCCTCCGCCGACGCTGCACCTGCTCTCCGCTTCGTGCAGTCGCCGGCACAACCACCGGCCCTGGTCGTTTCTCCTCACCCATCGACCAACCCCCGCGTCAGGCCGCCCACAAGGCCATGTCGTCCGCTGCCGTGAGCCCGCAACGCTTCCGCCCACCTACCAACCCCACCGCGCCGCTGACCGCCTCTCCGCCCTCATCACGACCGTCGGCCGTCCATGCCTCGCCGCCGTCCCAGCACCCACAATACACTGCTTCGGGCATGACCTCTTCCACCCTCCAGCAGTTCTATCCCGAACCACCGCCCGCCTCATCGTCACTGCCTACGCCCAGTGCATCACTCCCCATCAGAACATCCACCCAGCAGACACCTCCCGGCACATCCGCCGCATCATACGACAATCGCGCGTACTCGTCGTCACGGGCACAATCATCACATGGCCAGTCGAGTGGTGGCAATGACACAAGTGACAACGAGCGGAGAAGAACTGCTCTCGGCCGCCGCTCTCCGCAGCAGGACCCTGGCAGCGGGAGGAGCCAGCGTACTCGGAATGCTCCCACAGCGAGCAGATCCCAAACGGCAATGGGTCAGCCGCCGATGGGAACCGATCTGCCTCGCGAGGACAGCGCCGTCATCAACCGCATAGTAGTGGATGATCCGCAAAGCGATATCAGGAGGGAAGAAGCTCGCAAGGCCGAAGCCCGCGGCTTGGATCCCTCCGCCCACATGGCCAACTGGGATCTGAGCGATGTCGCCGAGCCTGCGCCGGTACAGCGGAGCCGACAAGAACACCTCAAACACTCTTCCTCCCACCGGAAAGAAGTCAAATTCGGGGACTACATCCTCGGTCAGACGATCGGCGAGGGCGAATTCGGAAAGGTCAAGATGGGTTGGAAGAAGGACTCCACCGTCCAAGTCGCCATCAAGCTCATTCGAAAGGACACCTTGGCCGGCCACGCGACGCGGCTGCCCAAGATCTATCGCGAAATCTCAATCTTGAAGGAGCTGCAGCATCCCAACATCGTTCGACTCCATGAATTTGTCGAGACCGAGCGGCATATGGGAATCATTCTCGAGTATGCATCGGGGGGAGAACTTTTTGACTACATTCTCAATCACAGATATCTGAAGGATCCGGCAGCTCGCCGGCTGTTCGCGCAACTGGTGTCTGGTGTCGGCTATCTCCACAAGAAGGGCATCGTTCACCGCGATCTGAAGCTCGAGAATCTGCTCCTGGACCGCAACAAGCACATCATCATCACCGATTTCGGCTTTGCCAACACATTCGATCCCGAGGATGACTCCTCACGCGAGAGATCTCCTGCGGCGAATCCTGGTGCCAGACCCCCGGCGCCGCGCAGATTTGTTTGAGGTGGCGCGTCATAGCTGGCTCAGCGAATACACGGATGTGGTCGGTTTCATCGGAAGCAGACTCAAGAGCGAGAAGGACATTGCCGGCACAGCCTTTCAGGATGGCGATGAGGAGCCACAGCTCGGTCGTAGCGCATCAGTCGGAGAGTCCACGAGCAGGTCGGCAGGAGAGCGAGCGGTATCTTCGCAAGGACCGAAGCACGTACCTGCTGCGAGCATGGGTGGGGACGATGCCGCCGACATCAGGAAGCAGCAGCGCGACGCGAAGAGAAGAACGGTGCAAGTCGAATATGTCGCACCCGCAGGATCTCACCCCAGAAGCAGCGATCCTGATTCGCTGGCCGACGTCAGTGCTTGGAAACCAGTGCCAGGAAGCTCGACGGGCAAGAGCAGACCAAGAGGAGATGCGCAAGGTCCGGTGGAGGTCACGCAACAGCAGAGACACGACCGCTCGATGCAACCGCCACCGTCTCGGTCCGGCAGGGATCAGCAGAGAGACGCCAGCGGCACATTTGGCACAACCCCGAGCTCAATGCCGAGACCAAACACGAGTGGGACGTTGGGTGGCACGTCTCGTCTTCCTTCTCGCGGCAACTCATACAGTGCACCTTGGGACTTCTGCCGCCCAGCCCACCAAGACAAGGTGCTCAGCAGAAGCAACTCGAAGCGGCAGTCTTTACAGCAGGAGCCACCACAGATGACCAGCGAGAAGCGCGAGCGGAGAAAGTACCCACCGGTCAGCATGAGAAACACTATGCCGAATGCGGGCGAAGAACCAGGGATGAGGACGTCCTCCGATACCCGTGGCCCAGGCTTTGGATTTGCTCACAAGGCGTCTCGCGAACGCGACTCGAGCGCGCAAGGCCGGAGATCTTCCAGACGCTTCTCGTGGCTACCGGCAAGCATGAGTGTTAACAATATACTCACCGGCGGTGCGAAGAAGGATCATGGATATGACTCTGGCGATGATGGCTACCGACCTCCGACCTCACAGCAGTCGAACCAGTCTCGTACCGGTCGAGCTGGGAGCAAGGGTATGGCTTTGGCACGAGGTGCTTCCGACAGCCCGAGTCAGTCCACCACTGGCAGCACCATTCCGATGTACTACGAAGACGATCGAGAGAAGTCTCGAGGTCAGCGACGCGAGAGCACCGCACCTGGTTCGAGCCGCTACGACAAAGCTCTGCCGCCGTCTCCTGGCGCTTTCCCAACACCTCCGCCAGTTCAGTGCAAGCGGTTCAGGGACGACGGGTACGGCTCGAATCGTCTGGAGCTATCCTCGCAACAACAGCAACAACAGCAGCCGCCGCCGCCGCAGCAGCAGCAAGACCCACCCGAGCGCTTTTATACTCCTGATCCAGAAATTGCAGATTCCTCGAACCAGGCACAAGACGGCGCCCAGTACAACATCGGCAGCAATGGAGAATGGGAACGATACGGCGGGCAACAACAATCACCTCCTCGGCAACCGCGAGATCAAAGCTTGCGGCCCCAAAACCGCAAGTTTGAAAATGCTTACGATCACGGCCACAGCGGATCATCGAGCGCTACCCGCAGGGTGATGGACTTCTTCCGACGACGCGGTCGAGATCGAAATGAAGCGTAGGAGCTTCCCATCGTTCGGAGATTCAGCAGTGCCAAGCGGACCAGCATGTCGACCACGCCGGCGCGGCGGAGTGGCTACGTGACCGACTGAAGTGAGCAATCAGGTGCTTCTTGGAGGGGGCGTGAAATATAGATACGACGACGGCATTGACGCCGCACACTAGACGGTTGCACGTGGCTTCCACACACCACAGATGTCATCGGCGGCCAGACTGTCCGGCCGACGGATCGATTTTCAGCACATGGAGGTAAGCGCTTCCTTTGGACGCCCGGTAATGGATAATATGTGCAACTAGAGGGCATGTGCGTTCGGTGCGTGTGTTCCCATGGCCTTCCATTCACAGTGTAATAGAATACGGATGTCATTTGCATTTGCCGCATGAGCGACGGGCGTTCGTTCCGTGATGGGCGGCAGGAACGGGGATTCATCTCACTCCACGGTTCGTCGGGAATGGGGATTTGCCTGTGTGAGCATGCTCACTTTCTTCTTCTTCTTCTTCTTCTTCTTCTTCTTCTTCTTCCTCTTCTTCCTCTCTTCCTCTTCTCTTCTTCCTCTTCTTCCTCTTCTTCCTCTTCTTCCTCTTCCTCTTCTTCTTCTTCTTCTTCTTCTTCTTCTTCTTCGTCGTCGTCGTGGCTTTCGGCTGTTCAGACAGAACGCCGTGTCTATCCTGGCGAGGGGGCATCCCTCGTGCCAGGATAGACACTGCATCGCCCCCTCCAGATCATAGTTACCATTTCCCTCCACGCGCGTCCACCCAGGCAGGCATTGAATCCGGCCTCACCGATCACCGGGAGCTGCGATCACGATCTCGTCGTGTGAGGACATATTCTCCCATCATCGTCCTGTCGTTCCCTCGTCCATTGGTTCTCGCTCGTGAACTACAGGAGGCGAGTCATTCCTGGTCAGGTATTGAATCGTTTCGAGTGGATGGATGGATTTTCGCCGCCGCGGTGCCCGCCGACTCGGAATTCCGAGAAAAGTCGACCGGGCAGGACCCGCGACGATTGACTTCACTGTGTGATTCAATATTTGATGGCAGAACTTTCTCGGGCCGCTTCCTCCGACTCGTGTTTCGAGAAATCATCCAATATTCGCTTGCGTCTGCTGCACTTCTCCCATCTTTGTCTCCGGCGTTGATTGAGACCCGTTTGGAGGGAGCCGCGGGCCACATGCGCGGCTTGCTGCTTGTTCGCATCCATTCTCCGCCCGCACATGCGATCCCCCACCCGCGCACACCCGAGCGAGACTGATACGTATCGGCCGGCGGCGCGGCGGGTTTCGCTTGCCGTTCCCATATCGCATATCACAGTACTGCGGCGCATTGATCGCATATCACAGTACTGCGGCGCACTGATCGCCACCATGCGCTAGACCCGGACTCGGACCTTTCGCCATGGCCTCCTCGCAAGCGGCCCCCGCCGCGCACATGACGACGACGACGTTGAGGGTGGAGGGTATGACATGCGGGGCCTGCACCTCTTCCGTCGAGGCGGCATTCAACGGCGTGGATGGCGTGGGCAGCGTCTCCGTCAGCCTGGTCATGGAGCGCGCTGTCATCACCCACGACGCGGAAAAGGTCTCGGCCGCAGAGATACGGGACAGGATCGAAGAGAGAGGCTTCGACGCCGAAGTTCTGGGCTCCGATGCCCCGGCAGCACCCTTGTGCGGTGATTTATCCGACGAGGGCGACGCGGAGGACATGCTCGGCAGCGGCAGCGGCAGCGGCACGGCCACGACGACGATACGTGTCGGCGGAATGACCTGCGGAGCCTGCACGTCCGCAGTCGAGGGCGCATTCAACAACGTGCCCGGCATCAAAAAGTTCGATATTGCATTGCTGTCTGAGCGCGCAGTCATCGAGCATGATCCGAGCATGATTCCTGCCGAGAAACTGGCCGAGACCATTGAGGATACGGGATTCGATGCTGAGATACTGGAGACCAGACCAAGCGACCCGCCGGCTGCGCGTCCGAAGCAGAGACGGAAAAGCGTGCAGAAGCAGCTCACGACTACCACTATCGCAATCCAAGGTATGACGTGCGGCGCATGCACGTCGGCGGTACAAGCTGGCTTCAACGGCGTGCCTGGCCTGCTGGTCTTCAACATCAGTCTTCTGGCCGAGCGCGCAGTCGTCGTCCACGATCCGGAAGTGCTCCCAGTAACGCAGATCGTCGAAATCATCGAGGACCGAGGATTCGGTGCATCCGTGGTTTCCAGCCTGAATGAAGGCGTGCATGCCAACACAGCCGCCGCAACGGTACAACTGAAGATTTATGGCCTTCCTAGTCCCGAGTCTGCCGCAGATCTGCAAACCAAGCTCAGTAACACCGATGGCATTGTGTCGGCCACGTTCAACTTTGCAACTACTCGCGCGACCATCACCCACTCTCCCGCACGCATAGGACTCCGAGCAATTGTTGAGCAGGTCGAAAAGCTGGGCTACCACGCATTGGTAGCCGACTCAGACGACAACAATGCTCAACTCGAGTCGCTCGCCAAGACGAAGGAGATCCGGGAATGGGCGCGAGATTTCCGAGTGTGTCTCGGCTTCGCCATTCCTGTCTTCCTCATCAGCATGTTCCTGCCCATGTTCGTCAAGCCGCTCGACATCGGCAGCATCAAGCTTCCCATCATTCCTGGTCTCTGGCTCGGCGACGTTGCTTGCCTCGTCCTCACCATCCCTGTACAGTTCGGCATCGGGAGGAGATTCTACATCTCAGCATATCGCTCAATCAAGCACGGTTCACCTACGATGGATGTCCTGGTCGTTCTGGGCACCTCCGCCGCTTTCTTTTTCAGCTGTGCGGCGATGCTCGTGTCAATTCTCATCCCGCCCCATTCACGGCCGTCCACCATATTCGACACCAGTACCATGCTTCTAACATTCATCACTCTCGGACGATATCTGGAGAATCGCGCCAAGGGCCAGACTTCGAAAGCGCTGTCACGACTCATGAGCTTAGCACCACCCATGGCTACCATCTACTCCGATCCGATCGCAGCCGCCAAGGTAGCCGAAGGCTGGGATGCTGAGCATGCCCTGACTGAGAAGAATGCGGACCGCGAAGCTACTGGGTCAGCAGTCGAGGAAAGGACCATTCCTACCGAGCTGATCGAGGTCGGAGATGTTGTGATCCTCAAACCAGGAGACAAAATCCCAGCCGATGGTGTCGTGACTCGAGGTGAAAGTTATGTCAACGAAAGCATGGTCACTGGCGAAGCCATGCCGGTCAACAAGAAGCCCGGATCCGCCCTCATGGCCGGGACTGTGAACAACGCTGGGCGTCTGGACTTCAGGGTCACGCGAGCAGGCCGAGACACCCAACTCAGCCAGATTGTGCGACTGGTACAAGAGGCACAAACGAGTCGAGCACCCGTCCAGCGCATGGCAGATATCGTTGCCGGTTACTTCGTTCCCATCATCATCACCTTGGGTCTGGTGACATTCGTGGCCTGGATGGTGCTGAGTCACATCCTGCCACAACCACCACAGATTTTCCTGAAGGATGCAAGTGGTGGTCGGCTCATGGTGTGCGTGAAGCTCTGCATCGCCGTCATCGTTTTTGCATGTCCTTGTGCACTGGGCCTGGCGACTCCCACCGCAGTCATGGTGGGCACTGGCGTTGGGGCGGAGCAAGGCATTCTGGTCAAGGGAGGGGCGGCTCTCGAGACTGCCACCAAGATTACCCACGTCATTCTCGACAAGACCGGCACACTCACCTTTGGCCAGATGAGCGTCTCCCAATCCGAGCAGGCTGGTCCGTGGAAACAACAAGCCAGTCTGTGGTGGACTTTGGTGGGCTTGGCCGAGCACAATAGCGAACACCCCATCGCAAAAGCTATCCTGCGCGGCGCCAAGGCAACCCTTGGGCTGGATGCCGATGCTCAGATTGACGGTCACATGGGTAACTTCACGGCCACGGTCGGCAAAGGTATTTCTGCGACGATCGAGCCAGGCCCGACTTTTGATCGCCAGCGGCACGAAATTTCGATCGGCAATGTTTCGTTCTTGACGACGCAGGGTGTCAGAGTACCTCCCTCGCCGGGGAGGGAACATGATGAATCTTCCCAGGAACGACGACCGTCGATTTCGGGCCCTTCATTGTCAAACGATGGACAGTCCGCCGGCATCACTCACATTCATGTTGCCATCGACGGTGAATATGCGGGCTCGATCGGTCTCTCGGACACGCTCAAGCCGTCCGCTCGCGCCGCGGTCTCCGCACTCAACCGAATGGGCATCCGGACATCGCTCGTCACCGGGGATCAAGCGTCTACCGCACACCACGTCGCCGCTCTCGTGGGCATTCCCTCCGAGAGCGTCTTCGCCGGCGTCCTTCCCGAAGGCAAGAAGTCGATCGTTGCCGATTTCCAGCGGGGCGGCGAAATGGTCGCCATGGTCGGTGACGGCATCAACGACTCCCCCGCGCTCGCGACCGCCCACGTCGGCATTTCCCTGGCGAGCGGCACCGACGTCGCCGTCGACGCCGCCGACATCGTCCTCATGAAGCCCACCCAGCTCATGGACATCCCGGCCTCGCTCCACCTCAGCCGCACCATCTTCCGCCGCATCAAACTCAACCTCCTGCTCTCCTGCATCTACAACGCCCTCGGCCTCCCCATCGCCATGGGCTTCCTGCTGCCCTGGGGCATCACCTTGCCCCCGCTCGCCGCCGGCGCCGCCATGGCCTGCTCCAGCCTGACCGTCGTCCTCAGCTCCCTCCTCTTGAAACTCTGGAGCCCCCCGCGCTGGATGTCCCACCCCACCACCCTCCACCCGCCCCCCCACTCCCTCTCCTTCCCCACCCCTCGTCTCCGGACCACCATCTCCGCCCTCATCGAGCGCGTCGCCCGCAGCCCGTGGACGCGAAACCCGGACCGTGCGCGAGGTGCCTATGTACAGTTGAGCAACCTTGACCCGGTGTAAACAAAACAAGGCGGGCTGGGGTGGGGGAGGTTGTGTGAATGGGAAATGGGGGGGGATGGCATGTGGCGTGTGATTTTTCTCGTCGTCGTCTGATCTGACCTTTTTTTTTTTGGTTTGTTTGAGGATACCCTATGTGAGCGGAAACGGGAATGGGACGATGCGATTCATTCCATGACACGTGGCTTTCGTGGCTGTGGGACGTTGGCGGGGGGGGGAGTCCCGTGTGTGTGCTCCTTCACCTCTCGCCATCCCTCTCTCACTTCGGGTCTCCTGTTCCCGCCCCCCCCCCCCCCCCCCCCCCCCCCCGATCACGTCATGCCGTGCCATCATCCGACCACACGCATACCGAACGCCGCAAGAAGATACTGGAGATTCTCGTCGTACAATCATGACTTTCATCTCGTGCGCGGGGGGGGTGGGGGTTGTGCCCCAAACACCGACAAACCCGCGCGTCGCGGCCCGTGGTCTCACGCATCTCGGGTGGGGGGCCTCACAGCTCCGGCCGAGTGCCGATGGCGCGGCGATCGATCTGCTCGGCTCGATGCAGGACCTTCCTCGTGTTTTCGTGTTCCAGCTCGCGGGCGGCGTCGCGCTGCTTCTCCAAGCGCTCGATGCCGAGCTGGATGTTGGCGATGTGGACCTCCAGAGGCACGTGGTCGGTGCCGACGAGGGCGGGGATGGCGACCCGCTCCCTCAGATCCTCGAGAGTGGCCTGGATCTCCTGCAGCTTGAGCAGGGTCGAGGACACGTGGCCCCAGGCCAGGCGGCGGTAGGCGCCCACGTTCCGGAGGAGGTGGAGCTGGCCGTTGAGTTTGCTGAGGGCGTGGCGGTTCCCGCCGAGTCGGGTCCACAGCGCGGCCAAGAGCTCGTCCTTTTCGACGTCGATGCGAGCGTCGTCCCGGGCGGCTATGCCTTGGATGACGTCGAGACGATTGTCCATTTCGTTGAGCAGTCGCTGCAGGACCAGGGCTTCGTCGATGAGGCTGAGGATTTGCTCGTGGATGGCGTCCCCGTGCCGGAGATATTGCTCCAGCACGATCTCGCGCGGCACGCGGATGGGCTGAAATGGCGCGAAGATGTTGAGGGTGTTGGTGACAAACTTGGCGATGGCACCCGGCGCGCCTTCCTTCCGCTCGACGCCACCGATGACGTTCAGGGTCCAGCGATTGGTGGACAGCACGTGGTCGACTGCTCGGCCGATACGGCTGTTGAATTGCGTCAATTTCTGGCTCGCTCCCCGTGCGAGCTGGATGAAGGCGTCAAACTCGAAGACCAGACTTTCTCTCGACTCCAGGCGCGAGTACTCAACCACGTGCTTCAAGTCTCGGATGCCGGCTTCGCCGCGCTTCATGTCCAGCGGCAGGTTGACGCTCCCTGCAGCGTTGGCCAGAACATCCTGGAACACGTCTTGCGTCTTCACCAGCTGTCCGAAATCCGCCGTGCTTGGTATTTCTGGTGGCTGTCGGTCCAGGCAGAACGGCAGACCGCCTGTGAAGGGCAGCCGGCACACCGGGCTGAGGGCATTGTTGACGCTGTTGGTGAGGAAGCCGGAGAAGAAGACCAGGGCCGCTCCCAAACAGTATATCGACAGAAGCAGGCCCAGTACTGGCTTGGCAGTGTGCAGCGCATGGCCCGCAACGCTCGCCGCATACGCCAGAAGCGGCCTCAGAAGCCGCTGCCAGAGTACGCTCGCGCATCGGGCAGTCACCGACTCGCCTTGCGGCTCGTCTTGCGGCTCGTCTGGCGGCTCGTGCTGCGCCTCATCATGCTGCTTCAACCTGCTGCCTGTGGCTCGTCCCGCGTCACTCGTCATACTCCTCTCCATCGCGCGACTTCTCGGCGTCGCGGCGCGAGTCGTCTTGCGTATGCGCCCGGCGTCGCTGGTGTTGCTGCGCTCGTTCAGTCTGAGTCTGGGGGTCGCGTCCCTTCGGCGCGATGTGGCTGCCTGTGCCCCGCCATCTGGCGAGTCGGGCGTGACCAGCTGGGGCGCAGGCTCAGGCTCCCCCGAACATCCCGAGCTTGTCCATCGGGGGAGATTGGTCGAGTCGGCAAGTGGCGGCGCGTTTTCGCCATGCGTCTTGCGCGTCGCCCTCGCGCCGGACCGATAGGCGCTTCCCATCTCGTCGCGTTCCTCGTCGTCGCCCCATACAGCGTCTTCGTGCGAATCGTGCGGCTCTGCTACGTCGTCCCACGATTCGGTGAGATGCGCGCGGCGACGTGTGTGCGCCATGGCCGGCTGCAGGCTGAGGCTGAGCGCGCTGTGGCGAGGCGAAGCACAGAAGGCGAGGCTGAAGCTCCATGTGCGTCTGTCTTTTGTGCACCCGCATCCAGCGCCTTCACTTGATACGTGACGTCACAAGCCGCCATGTCCTCTGTCACTTATCACTCGTCGACGATGGCAAACGCAAAGGTAGTCAGCTCCGCTCGTACAATCTGCCCCATCAACTTGTCCTGCATGGACGGCGTTGCCATTGCGAGGCCAATGTTGGTGCACATCATACCTGCGCTGCGCCGACAGGGGGCATAATTGGTCCAGCGGCAGTAAGCGACGTAGTAAGCGATTTTACCAACCTCTCATCCATCCATCCACCCTTCCGTCCATCCATCCATCCATTCATCCATCCATCCATCCACCAGGCGCTTCCACCGGAATATTCGCAGCTTGTCCTCTCTCATTCACGTCTCCAGCGCTGGCATGGCATTCTCTTTCGGCTTTTCGGCAGATACTTCAGGCAGCGACCATGACGAAGCGGCCGAAGCGCAGCCAAGGGCGATAGGGCAGGCCCCCGCCGTCTCTCAGGTATCTGTGAAGGCGCATAAGCGAGAGGATTTGGTAGGTATGCCTGTCGTGATGTCTCCTTGTCTCGCTTCATTTTATGCAGCTTTGCCCGAGCTACTACTACTACTCCTCTTCTCGTCTCGCCGCTCTGTGTTGCAGGGGCCAAGGGCCTTCCGGCATCCCCAAGGAACGCACTTTCGACTGCCCTTTCGTAGCCACTAACTTCCACACAGATAGCGACATTGCCCGAGAGAATCAGCTTCAGCACTGTTCGCATTGAGTCACCCCTGGGCAAAGTAGTGCATCTCCCACGACGAGAACTCTTCGATGTCAAGGCCCAGTTGCTGCAGGAAGATCAGCTGGCCAACGACCATGTGATCGACCAACTGGAGAAGTCCGATCTGCGGTCTGGAGTATACGAGGGTGGGTTCAAAACGTGGGAATGCTCTTTGGACCTAGCAGCCCTGCTACTGGACCGCGGACCGCGCAAGGACATCGATGAACTGATTCGATGTGATCAGATTGTAGAGCTCGGTGCTGGAAGTGCTTTACCAAGTCTCATTTTGTTCCGACATGCCGTGCAGACCTGCGTCACGGGTCTCACCTTTACATTAGCAGACTACAATGAGGAGGTCTTGCGACTCGTCACATTTCCGAACCTTGTGCTTACTTGGGCTGCCGCGATGGATCTGCTTGAATTCGAGCCAGAGCGCAGCGGCAGTTGCGGTGGCGGTGGCGACCTGGAGCTGACGCCCAGTTTGCTACAGCACTTCCGCTCAGATCTCGATGCTAAACAGATCTCTCTGAACTTTACTTCAGGGCCATGGTCGCCCGCGCTGGCAGAGCTGATCCCGATGTCTGCACCAGATATGGGACTGGTGGTTCTCGCGGCGGAGACCATCTACAGCCCGGAGTCGACCATCGCCTTCACGCATCTGCTTGCCCGCCTGTTGCGACGGGTGAAAATGGCAAAAGCCATGATCGGCGCGAAGAGGATGTACTTTGGTGTTGGCGGTTCTGTTGACGGCCTGAAAGAAGCGTGCCGGGAACAGGGCGCTGTGGCGTACGAGATCGTAAATCACGGAGTCCCGGGCATGGACGGCAACGTGCCTCGAGCATTGATCGAGGTACAGATGTACTGAGAAGGCATTGCGGGCACATGTTCAAATCCGCTGTGACGCTGGCGGTGTCGGTCCGATCGCCGTATGTGCCGAGCTTGGGGTGCAAGCTTCCAGCCGCAGCTTCTCAGCTTCTCCAGTCGCAGCTTCTCAGCTTCTCCAGTCGCAGCTTCTCGGCTTCTCCAGTCGCAGCTTCTCGGCTTCTCCAGTCGCAGCTTCTCCAGCCTCCAAACGCTACACCGAGCGCGGGGCATACCGCGGTTACACTCAAGTTACACTTCTAACCCGCCTTCACGGCAATGACGACCCGCTGAACGCCGATAACATCGGCCAGGTGGGTTGCAAAAATGTACCTGCCTCTCCCTCGGTTTTGTGTTCCGCCAATTCTTCCTTCGCGACTTCAAGATACTGTCCGCGAGTACGCTCAGGACAGAATGCTTCCATATACTTGGGCACAAACAGTCCTTGCGCTGTCCTCGATCGCCTGCGCGCGGGACTCATCATTACTACCTCCTGCAGAGGGCCTAACAACCACTGCGTATGGCTCGAGTACGGGCTCAGCAGGCGCCCTTCCGCTCCCCAGCGCTACCAGCACAAAACAAGCCCAGCAGCTTTCACCGCAGTTCACAATGCCTGCGGCCGTAGATATGGGACCCAATCTTCTTCCAAATGTCAGAGACCCCAACGCAAAGCAGGCCCAGCAGCTTTGCCCGGGATATACAGCCAGCAACGTGGAACACACGGCAAACGGCTTTACTGCAACCTTGGCCCTCGCTGGCGAACCCGTGAGACGAGCACACACTCCACGGAATGTTTGCAGGCAAACACTGAAACGCTATAGTGCAACATTTACGGCACCGATATCGACGCCCTATCGCTCGAGCTGGATATCCAGAGTGCACATAGGCTGCGCCTCAACATTCACCCAGCGTTTCTTGACGCCTCCAATACAAGTCACTACATTCTGGGCGAAGACCTCGTCCCTTTACCACAGCAAGGCTTTGCCTCGGCCAGCACACAAGACATCGACCTTCAATTCTCGTGGACGAATGTGCCGACATTTGGCTTCGTCGTGCTTCGCAAATCCACGGGAGATGTGCTGTTCGACACCACTGGGAGCGTCCTCGTGTACGAGAACCAGTTCATCGAGTTTGTCTCTCAGATGCCTGAGAGTTACAACATATATGGCATGGGCGAGCGTATACATGGCTTAAGACTCGGCAACAGCTTTACAGCCACCTTCTACGCCGCCGATGCCGGAGACCCAATTGATGAGAACATCTATGGCACACATCCATTCTATCTGGACACGAGATACTTCCAGGTCGACAACGAGACTGGCGCACACACTCTTGTCGGCGCAGCCAACGCTACTGCGAACAGTGACTATGTCGGCATGAGTCATGGGGTGTTTTTGCGCAACGCACATGGCATGGAAGCTTTGATGAGCCCCACCAACCTCACCTGGCGTACTCTTGGTGGAAGCATCGACCTCTATATCTTTGATGGCCCAACTCCCGATGCCGTCATCAAGCAGTATCAGACTGGGGCCATTGGTCTGCCAGCCATGCAACAGTACTGGAGCTTCGGTTTTCACCAGTGTCGCTGGGGTTACAAGAACTGGAGCGACGTTGAGGCTGTTGTCGACAATTACCGCAAGTTCGACATACCTCTTGAGACTGTGTGGACCGACATCGACTACATGTTCCAGTACCGCGACTTCACTAACGACCCAAATACATTCCCGTATGCAGAGGGTCAGGAACTGCTCAGCCGCCTCCACGCCGACGGCCAGCATTACGTGCCAATTGTGGACTCGGCCATCTACATTCCGAACCCCAACAACTCTTCGGATAACTACTCAGTCTATACCGATGGCAATGATCGGAACGTGTTCCTGAACAACCCCGATGGTAGCCAATACATTGGAGCTGTCTGGCCAGGCTACACCGTGTTTCCGGATTGGCAGGCTTCCGATGCTGTTGCATGGTGGACCGACAGCATGCGTGAGCACCACAACAGCATTTCTTGGGACGGTATCTGGATCGATATGTCTGAGGTATCCTCTTTCTGCATTGGCAGCTGTGGCACTGGCAACCTATCTTTGAACCCAATCCATCCACCTTTTGGCCTCCCTGGAGAAGAAGGCACTGAGATCTTCACGTATCCGGAAGGGTTCAACCTTACGAACGCAACGGACGCAGCCGCCGCTTCTTCCCTCTCCCTTTCCCAGGCATCTGCCGTGGCTGTCGCGACTCCGGTTGGATCTAGCACTACTGCCTACTTCACGCCACCTGCGGTCACACCGGGGACCCGCAATGTCAACACTCCTCCTTACGTGATCAACAATGTACAAGGAGATCTCGCTGTACACGCGGTCAGTCCGAATGCCACCCACCACAACGGCGTCGAGGAGTATGATGTGCACAACCTATTTGGACACCAAATCCTCCACGCAACTTACCACGCTCTCCTGGACATCTTCCCAGGCAAACGACCCTTCATCATCGGTCGAAGCACCTACGCTGGAAGCGGGAAATGGGCTGGCCACTGGGGAGGTGACAACACCAGCTTGTGGGCATACATGTACTTCAGCATCGCCCAGGCACTCAACTTCGCCCTCTTCGGTATTCCGATGTTCGGCGTCGACACCTGTGGCTTCGCCGGAAACTCGGACGAAGAGCTATGTAATCGGTGGATGCAGCTGAGCGCCTTCTTCCCATTCTACCGAAATCACAACACCCTTTCGGCCAATTCTCAAGAGGCGTACGTGTGGGAATCTGTGGCTGACGCTTCGCGCAAGGCCATGGCAATTCGATACTCCTTGCTGCCATACATGTACACCTTGTTCTACTTGGCACACACTACTGGCTCCACCGTCATGCGTGCATTGGGCTGGGAGTTCCCCAATGATCCATCGCTCGCTGCTGTTGACGCTCAATTCATGCTCGGCCCTGCCATCCTTGTCACTCCTGTGCTAGGTCAAGGGCTGACTGAAGTCCAAGGTGTCTTTCCAGGCATCAAAGAAGGCGAGGTCTGGTATGACTGGTACACACAGTCGGCGATCGAAGCACAACCCGGAGAGAACGTCACGCTTGCCGCCCCGCTGTCGCACATCAACCTCGCTGTTCGTGGTGGCTACGTATTGCCACGACAAGAGGCTCTATACACCACGATCGAGTCTCGCAACAGCCCATGGAGTTTACTCGCCGCTCTCGATGCGAACGGCGCAGCGTCTGGGGTCCTTTACGTCGATGATGGCGAGAGCGTAGCACCGAACGCCACCCTTGTCGTCGACTTCACAGCCACCAATGGCTCACTTTATGCTTCCAGCCGAGGCTTATACGAAGATAGCAATCGTCTCGCCAACGTCACTGTCCTTGGCGTGCAACGTGAGCCAAGCTCAGTCTCTCTCAACGGACAGACGGTGAGCGGTGTAAGCTACAACGGCACCAGCAAAGCTTTGAGCATCACCGGACTGCAGAATGCCACCACTGGCGGTGCTTGGGCGAATGATTGGACCTTGTCATGGTCTTAAGCGATGGCGTCCCGAGTCGGACGAATTGATGGTTCGAACAGTAGTATTCAATAGTCAATACCAAGGCCAAATGTAAGATTCGAGCTCTTGCCTATCAACCCATCCAGTACGGTCTTTGCCCCGGCGGGGTCTTGGACGGGGAAGAATGCGGGATTGTGAGCGAGCGGACGGGGGCTCGTTTGGTGTGCGGAAGTCGAAGATTGTCGTACGCCGTGAAATTGCTCTCTTCTCGAGCGGAAAAACAAAAAAAAGAAAGGGGGGGAAAAGGCACGTTCCAATCCATATCGGAGCTGGATTTTGCTCATGAGAGAGACCGTACAGCATTCCATCGTGACTTCATGACTTCGTTTCGTCATCTCCTCCCACGCCGTGTGCCGTGGCGCGCACTCGCTTGCCATTGCCACGGCCACGCACAATTCAGGATCACAGGTTCCACGCCATGCGATGCTGCGATGTGGCGTGCGGGAAATCCACTCGGGGGAGGGGGTGGGGGGGGTTGATTTCCGCCCCCAAGGGCTGGCATGAGCGGCGGCGCTCATGCGCTACGCATGGAAGTGGACGGTGCGCTTGGACGCGGTCAGACCACACTGGTCCGGGCCGACGCGCTCGACGGTGGCGTTGACGCGGCCGGGCTGGTCGGCTTGGTTGTTGGTGAGGCGGGCCATGGCCTGGCGGGACAGGTTGAGGCCGGCGCCGGCGCGGTCGATGCCGACGACGTGGATCGGGGCGCCGCCGTTGTAGCTGACGCGGAAGCACTGGCCGCACTTGTCGCTGTTCCAGCCCGCGATGTCGACCGCGCCCGCGATGTTGGGGAAGCCCGGCACCTGCCCCTGCGTCTGCCACCCGTGCTTGCCCATCATGCCGTTGGCGCCGTCGCTGCAGCTGACCGCCGTCAGGCTGCGGTCTGCGTCGTCGTAGCCTGCCGGGGTGGTGGGGGGGAGAGAGGGAGAACAGGGTCAGCCGGGCTGGTCCGGACCACGTCGTCGCGCTTTCGCACTTACTGGCATCCCACGATACCGTGTCTGCACTGACCGCGGCCACGAAGGCGAGGAGTGCTCCAAGCGCGGCGGGGAATTGCATGGTGGCTGATGGGATTGTGTTGTTGATGGATTGGTGCTGCGGGACGCTTGCTGTAGTGCTGTGATCCTAATCTGTCGGTGTGTGTGTGTGGAATCCAGATGCTTGTGAGGTTGGAAAGAGGCTTTATATATGACTTTTATGGAAGGCAGGCGGTTGTGTGGTGGTTGCTTGGGTGCATTCCATGCTTGCCTGCCGTTGCGGAGCTGCGTCCCAGCCGTGGTGGGTGTTCTCCATCGCCACCTACTTTCCCGCCACGGCATTGGAGACGTTGAGATGGAACTGGCGTGGCTATATGTGTGGTGGGTGACTGGGAGAGAAGATCGACGTTGGCTTTCAAGCCACGTGACAGCCACAGCTTTATCTCAGAAGCTCAGACGCTTCACTTGAGGAATAGTTTTGTACGTATAGCCGGGCAAGAAGCGGCGATTCAGAAGACAGTTCGACTTCTGGTCGATGCTAGGTAAGCGCACCAAGTCATCATGTGGAGTAGCCTGTATTAATGCACGGCCAAAGGCTTCACTGGCATCGCAGTGACCACCTGGGATGGCTTCCTCGTTCGTCTTCGTCTACGGGGGGCTGGAGAATGGCGGGCCTGCGGGCCCTGGTAACGGCCTCGCCTCCAATCATGCACCATTCCCCGCATATATATGCGCATGGCAGAGTTTTGGTAGCATGGCAAGCCGCAACAGCATCTACATACGACGTACCTCGGAGCAACCATGGTTCAAGAACTAGCCGTGCTCAACTACTCCAATCACGCTACCCTGATCATGTGTGCTGCCCTGTCACTGGCAATCCTTGCGTCTACGGTTGGCCGCCGACTGCTTCCGAAGCTGGCTTACGCTGCGCTTGCTTGCTAGACACTTGGCCGGCCTCAATTGTGCTCGTGGCTGTCATCGGAGCACTGTTACCGACCAAGGCTTCTACACATGATGTCTTCGGGACCTGGTTCCACAATCTTCGAAAGGAGTAAGGATCTGTCTGGAAGGCTTCTTCGCACCGTGGTAGACCTGGTGCTATTCGCGGTCGCCGAGCAGACGTTGAGTGTCATGCGTCAGACCCCTCGTCACCTCTCGAAAGCCACCACAACACCCCGGCTTCTCTGCGCACCCAATGTCGAAGCAATGACCCGCTTCTGTTAGAGTGTTGGGGCGTAAACGTTCCGTTGCTGCAAAGAGCGCGTTGTTTGATCAACACCCGGTGGACTACATCCATGTTGGTCATGTCTTGGCCTTTGCGTGGCCAACGATCCTGTACTCACCACATGATGAGGCGAGAGAAATAAAGTGAGGTGGGGTATTTAAATAAGCATGCATGTGTCACGCCAAGACTAGACATTCTCGGGCGGCTGCCCAGGGGGTCGCCACAAGTCAACGCGCAACACACCCATTGCGCAGTACCCCATATTTAATGTGTCTTGCGTATAAGTCTTTCGCTCTTCGATGGCGCGTCGACTATGCTTCGTCGCCTTCCTTTCCTGCGTCTGTCTTCGGATGTGCAGGACTGGCAGCTTTCAGTGGCTCGCCCGCTTTCGGCGGAGGTGGCAGGCCACTTGTCTTCCCTGTCGGCGTGCCTTCAAGTTCGCGGCTCTTTTGCTCTCCTTCCGCAAAGTAGTCGTCCAGTCCTGCCGCAGGAGTATGATGTGCTCGGGCTTTCCTGGCTTTTCCAGCAGACGGTCCTTTCGGTGGCGCGTTGTGCCCACCCGTAGCGGGAGGCGGCGTGGTGTCGGGAGCAGTGAAACTTGCCATGCTGGCTGGCACGAGAAAGTTCCCACCTTGTGCTCGTGGCGCGCCTCCGACGTCTGCTGCCAATGGAGGCTGGTAGGGCACAGAATCTTTCTCATTGCTCTCAAACATGGTCTCTCCGGGTCCAGTCGAAGGCTCTGCGAGGGGAGCAGGAATTTTGTGCAAAGCGCCATATCCTAGCACACAACCAAGAGCTCCATCCCCACCCCAGTTCCTCGCTGGCGTGATCGTTGCCATCCTGGTTACATCATATTCGTTATTGTAGACCCAAAGTCGCAGTGGCATGTTCATGTACGCATCCAGAATTCGCCCGAGTGCTGCATCGCCAGACAAGCCTGGTGCATCTGGCGATCCAATCACATAATCGCTATAAGGTAGCAATCCAGCCACGTCGGCAGGAGAATTGGGCATCACATCCAGAATATGCCACACATCATCAGCGACGTTCAATGGCGCCCACTGGAGTGCCAGTCCAAGAGCTTCACCGGCAGCGATGTTTGGCACGGTGATGTAGACTTCCCTGATCTGGCTTCCTTTCACACCGAAGACACCCAGAGACACCGTGCTACCGGCACAGTTCTTCAATTCCGTGACAAAAAGGTTGTGATCCGGGGTATCGATGTTATGCCCGTTGATACCAATGATGAAGTCAAACCAGGGTTCGAGCGGGATCAGGCTGTTTGTGTTTCTCAGGACTTGGAAGCCATAGTGACCGCCAGATGATGGCCGGAAAGCTCTTGTGTCGGCGACAGCGTTGGGATCCGCGTCTAAGCGCGAGATTAATCGATTGAGAGCGCCGAACATGTTTGCCATTATGGTCGATGGTGCTTGGGCATATCAATCGATGATGTGAAGGGGTGTCGACGCGGGAGAGAACGTGCCGTTATTTTCTTGGCATCTTACTCAGCCGAAGCGGCCTCGGCAGCGATCACATGCACCAAGTCCTTCATCATTTGGTCGACTCCTCGAAGCAAGGCTTTCTCGCTCCAAGACTACAAGAATACGGGCTCCTCCTCGACACCGCATTCTACACCGTGGCAATGTCGTAGTGATCCGTCAGTGTGCCTGTCGTTCAATGTTTCGCTCGAGCATTGTGCCGCTTATCATCTATCGACCCGACTCAGACACCAGGGTCTTTCTTCATTCGACAGAACGGGAGATGAGAACCAGCCGACGTTATTTACCTGTAACTCTGTGTGCAGAATCAAGCCGTATTTTGACCGTCTCTCGCTTCCCGATCAAGTATACACAAATAGCTTGAAACTCCCCAGCTCTTCCGCACGCGGATAGCAGCTGCTGTCATCTGCACTTCCTCGCACGCCGCCTGTATCACAGCTTCTCTTCAGCCTGCTTCGCAGCTTGCTTGGCATTTGCGCCCGCTCTCCAGATTCGTGCTACTGCGGCGGTCAGACCCACGTCGTTGGTCTCAAACTCGTACCAGCCCCAGCCAACGATGCCAACAGCCAATACGTTCAGCCAGTCAGCGATTTTTCGCGTTTTTGGCACTCGCCAAGTGGGGAAATAATCGGTGATGGCGGATCTAGAAGTACTGATTAGAGGAATGAGAATGGCCAGGCGGATGATAGCGTGGTCTTACTGGAATCCGATATATGTGTGTAAGATGATCAAGCCGATAAAAGTGCCGTCGAGGATCGGGTTCAGCGAGCCAACGGCGAACGGCATTACAGTCAACGGAATTATGCCAATTGAAACAAGTCTATCGATCTCCAGTCAGTCATGCTGTCCTATGCCTGTTCCGGGTATGCGTGTATCCCGCATTCGTGTCTCATCGCGTACCTCTCAGCAGTCCAGTGGTAGCTCCCATGACTTGGGTGTGGCTCAGGCACGTTGACTGGATCGTTCACACCACCCTTGATCACCTGTGGCAGTGGTGGCAAGATGCCCCTCGCAGCAGAGGTTTGGAAGGTCGCTCTCTGAACCGCGCAGCTCGGTCGTGTTTGTCGCAGGGCTGGTGTGAGGGCTGAGTATGCGCGCTTGGTGGGGAGTTGCTGGAGGTGGCGAAGCAGCATCGGGCGAAGAGCGGAGGACGCCATGATCGTGGAAACGGGTGGTGAGAGGCCGGATGTGAAGGTGCTCGGCTTGTAGAGGGTCTGGCGTGCGCCGTCCTCGGTACTTCATTCCCGTACATGCTTGAATCAGCGAGAGAGCATTGGTTCGCTTGATGATACAGACTTCTGGCAGGCAGTTGTTCGAGATGGTCAACATATGGTCAAGCAGGCTGTTGTGCGGTAGGTTGGGTGGAGTATGTCAACTACGATATCCATGATGCACAGCACTCACGTTTCCTCGGTCCAAAATACGCGAGGAAAGTGTCGTGGGTATGTGGGTATGTATGTCTGCTTGTCCGTTCTCTCCAAATGACCAACCACATATTCTGCCGCAGAGAAGACGTCCCGCCAAGGAAAACAGAAGTTGAGTTGAGCGTCCAGACTGCAGCGCCCAGAGCATCGACGACACGCAAACGCACCTCCTGCACAGCACCGATTCCCGGCCATGGCATCAAGAAGGCTCGCGCTGAGCCTGCAGACTGGCCTGCGCGCTCAGCGCGCCATCAACGCCGTGAGGCCCAGCATCACCCGCCGTGCGCTGGCAACTCCTGTTAGCCATGGCTCCACCACCGAGTCGACGACCCTGAGCAACGGCTTCACGGTATGCTGCCATTGGCCCCCCACAAGTACGGGCGCGGAACATGAGACTAATAGACATCCGCCAGATCGCAACTGAGTACTCTCCGTATGCGCAAACTTCCACTGTCGGAGTCTGGATTGATGCCGGCTCGCGCGCAGAAACCGACAAGACCAACGGAACCGCACACTTCCTCGAGCATCTTGCCTTCAAGGGCACCCAGAAACGCAGCCAATCGCAATTAGAGCTCGAGATCGAAAACATGGGCGCCCACCTCAATGCCTACACGTCCCGCGAGAACACCGTCTACTACGCAAAGTCCTTGAACAGCGATGTGCCTCAGTCCGTCGACATCCTCGCCGATATCCTCCAAAACAGCAAGCTCGAGAATGCCGCCATCGAGCGCGAGCGTGATGTGATTCTCAGGGAACAGGAGGAGGTTGACAAGCAGCTGGAAGAGGTCGTCTTCGATCATCTCCACGCCACTGCTTTCCAGAACCAGCCACTTGGACGCACCATCCTGGGACCAAAGGAAAACATTCTCAGCATCTCCCGCGATGACCTGACAAATTACATCAAGACCAACTACACCGCGGACCGCATGGTCTTGGTTGGCGCAGGTGGTGTACCACACGACCAGCTTGTCAAACTCGCGGAGCAATACTTTGGCAACATCCCAGCATACAACCCGAATGCCCAGAACAACGCATACGTGCGCGGTATTGACTCCAAGCCAGATTTCGTTGGATCCGAGGTCCGAATACGAGACGACACCATGCCAACCGCCAACATTGCTATTGCAGTTGAGGGTGTGAGCTGGAAGGATGACGACTACTTCACTGCTCTCGTCACTCAAGCCATCGTTGGCAACTGGGACCGCAGCATGGGCAACTCGCCATACCTCGGCAGCAAGCTCTCCACCTTCATACATGACCACAAGCTCGCCAATTCCTTCATGTCCTTCTCCACGTCCTACTCCGACACCGGTCTCTGGGGTATCTACATGGTCACTGATGCCGTCACTCGCATTGACGACTTGGTTCACTTCACACTCCGAGAATGGTCGCGGCTTTCCTTCAACGTCACCGAGGCTGAGACGGAGCGCGCCAAGCAGCAACTCAAAGCCAGCATCCTCCTTTCCCTCGATGGAAGCACATCTGTGGCGGAGGACATCGGCAGGCAAATCATCACGACTGGCCGGCGGCTCAGCCCAGAAGAGGTTGAGAGAGTGGTTGGAAGCATTACTGCAGAGGATGTCAAGCGATTCGCACAGACCAAGCTTTGGGACCGTGACGTCGCTGTGTCTGCTGTTGGACAGATTGAGGGTCTCCTCGACTACAACCGAATCAGGGGTGATATGAGCCGGAATTTGTCATAGAGGAAGAGAGCGGTTGAGCAGTAGAGGACAGGGCATGTTTTGGTGCACGCGAAAAGAGAGAAACCAGTGTAACCTTAGAAACATGGCCGTCACGACTACGCTGCACTGGCTGGTTGTAGGTGGGCTGGTGGAGCGTCGGTGTTTGTGTATATCTAGCGCCTTCTGATTTGTCTTTCATGTGCGCATTTCCTATTGCGTCAAGTACACTGAGTACCGAGGAGCAGCTGACGTGCAGCAGTCAAATCGATCGTTCACGCGGAACCGCACCCGCAACCCTCTGCGTCAGTCTTGCACCGTTTTTAGAATATTGCTCAAACCCTCCCTAAGCCTCGTCGGCGGGAACGGCTCCCGATGAGACCAGGAGGACCAATGTGGGCATGTGGAGAGGCGATTTACCTGCTGCCGGGACGATGAAAGGATGGGGGCTTTTTGCCACCTGAACGCGACACGATGCACATGTCAGGCACCAAATACAGCGGCAAGCACTTAAATTCCTCCTTGCGCTCACATGGCGGCAGACGCATTACGGTTGTGCTTGTCGTTGACAGTTCCTGCTGTACGACCGACGACGAGGCAGAGGAAGGCGCAAGGCGACAACTAACTACCACCACCACATTCGTTCTTTCTCTTCGCGCAAACCGCATTCGTTGCCACTTCAGTTCAACCAGCGCACCTTCATTGTCACCACCCGACTCAGCCCGAGTCGACCGACATGCGTTTCTCTCCTTCCGCCTTGGGTACATTTTTTCTTGCGGCGACTGCACTCGCACAGCAGTATGCCGGCGACACCATCCGCGCGGACCTGCCATCTGTCGCGGGCACGGAAGTCGCATTTTTCAAAATCCCGGATACCACGGGTGCCAACCAGAATCTTACTCTAATCAACTATTACTCGCACGGGAGCGATGGAGACCGGATCGTGGAAGCCAACATCCAGAGAGTCATCGTGGTGCTTCATGGTCTGCTGAGGGATCCGTGGAACTATGAGAAGGATGTGAGTGGGCTGCGCCCCGATGAATGATTGACGATGCAAAATGGGGCAATGAGCCTTGCAAGGCCCCGGTGCTGACTCCCGCCGCAGATGCTTGCAGCTCTTGCCCGAGCGCACGCCGGGAACAGCCACATCTCAGTCGACTCAGTCGCTGTCATTGCGCCCTACTTTCCCAACGGCAACGACAAGGACACCGCTTACCCTTGGAATGATGGCCTCAAAGCTGGACAAGGCAGCACATCCAACGCGCTCGTCTGGTCTGCCTCTCGGTGGTCTGCAGGCGCCAACAATCAGTATCCATCGTCTAGCACGAACACATCCAGCTTCTTCGTCCTCGACACGCTGATCGGCTACTTTGATGACAAGACTCTCTTCCCAAATCTCAAGCAGATTGTACTCGCGGGTCATTCGATGGGAGGACAGATGTTGCAGCGATATGCTGCAGTGTCCACCCTGCTGACCACAAGCCCCGTCACGTTCTGGATCGGCAATCCTGACTCTTATGCCTGGCTCAGTACTGCTCGCCCCCTGTCGACTGCCGCCTGTGCCACATTCGACAAATACCGCGGAGGCTACGCTGACTACGACACTTACGGCGATGGGATGACCTATGGTAGTGCTCTTGTAGCTCAGGGACGAGAGGCTCTTAGCTACAACTATGGTCAGAAGCAGATTGCATATGCACGAGCCCTGCTTGACCATGGCGACCACTCCTCCGACTGTGGTGCCAATACCACCGGCGCCGACCGCCACGAACGATTCTTCTTTTTCATCGAAGCCTTCCCGCCTTCCTGCTCCGACCCCTTAAGCAACAACTGTGATACTGTTGATCTGATCAACGTCTCCCACGATAATGGCCAAATGTTCAACTCACCCGCAGGCCAAGCGCGTCTCTTCACCGACAACTTCTATGGCGATAAGTGCCGGGCGTATGATTTTGGCTACCCACGCCAGCAAGATGGCGATGACCCATTCCCAGACCCATCACTCATCGGCATCTCTGGTATGACGATCACAGGAAACTGGAACGGCATGACCTATCAAGGATGCTGGACGAATCAACAACCCACGACTCCTGCTGCACTACCAACCCTGCTCTACGACAATGCCGGCAACTCGATTGAAGGCTGCACAAGTGGGTGCCAAGGTGCCGGCTTCTCGATTGCAGGTGTCCAGAACAGCACGCAATGCTTTTGCGGTAACGCTTTGAACTCGCAGAGTGCGGTCTTGGTCGTCGACAGCAGCTGCCGTCTGCCTTGTCCGGGTAATGGCGCCGAAATTTGTGGCTCAATCAAGAGAATGAGCGTCTTCTCGGCGGCGTACCCGGCCTTCGAGTAGTGCTCGTACCGTGATGTTCGTCCAAAAAGTCTCAGAGGCCATCTTTGAAGGAGAAAAGGAGTCTGTCTGCGTCAACGCATTTTCAGAGACTGCGCGGAAGATTCAACGCCAGACAGCGGCAGGTATGGTAAGTGCCGCCGTGGGGGACAAACGGGGATTTGACTGGGATGTAGATATATGATGGCATACATGCGCAAGCTAGAGAGCTCCGATGTCGTCTGCGGTGAGCTGTGCATATACGGCCCAACTTTCCTCCCGTTGACATGCTTCCGGACAGGCCGCCGGCCCTGCTTTGGCACAGCCGCTGCACACGCTGTCGTCCTTGTCGTATTTCTCACACGCGCACTCTTCGGGCGAGCAAGTGTCGCTTCTCTGGCGCAGCCTTATAACCGATGATCGCAAACCACGCCGCCGCCGCGAGGCAGCATCCATTTCTCCCGAATGCCATGGCCAACAGACAGGCTGCCACCGGTCCAGGCTCCATGAATACAGGGGAATGGGTGATGGGGGAGTTCCCAGACCCCCTGCTCAAATGGCCAAATCTGGCAACGACGATACGAAGTCTCCCTCCCGAAAGTTCACAAGGGCAGGCATCTCAGCAACGAAATTGAAGGACCATCCTCGACCATGGCCTCTTCAAAAAGGGAGCCCATCGCCACTTCATTTCACCGTCCTGCACCCCATCCGCACGCGTACAACCCATTCCCTCCTGCACCATCTCTGCATATTCCCGCGCGGCCACACAACAATGGCACCCTTGCAATCCCTCCTGCTGCTCGCCACCTCCCTCGCCGCGCTCGCCACCTGCGCGGCCCTCCCGGGCAACCCGCCCGCCCAGCCCGCCGCCAGCCAGGAATTCGTGTGCCCCAGCGAAGACATCCAGCGCACCAGATGTCTGGGCCCCAAGGATTGCCTCTACCCCAACCCCAAGACCTGCTACGGCTACATCCAATGCTCGCCCAAGGACAACACCTACACCACCGGCATCATCCACGAAATGCCCTGCCCCGCCAACTTGATGTGGAATGACAGCATGAAGTACTGCGATTACCCGAGCAAGGACTTGTGTCCTGTGCCCAAGAGCCTCGGCTATGCCGCCTAGGCGCGGGACGGGTAAGTCGAATGGGGGTGGTGTGTCGTGCGCGGGGACGTGGTGGCTCACGATGCGGGTTGGCAGGATGATGGTTGGTGGACGGATGGGCAAATTGTTCGCAAATTGGCTGGGGAGGGAAGACGATTCACACCACCCGGCGCCCAACACCCTCTGCAGCTTGCCATCTCTGAAATCAAGTTCGTTGCTCGGCCTGACGGGAGCGTGCTCGCCCGCGACCACGCTCCTGTGGGATCCGTACGTCACAAATTGAATACGATGATGCGGAAAGCATCACGAGCGGTTCTTTGTGTTGGCATCTCCCCTTGCATCATCCCACGGCTCCCGCACGACCCGGACAAGGATCGCCGCGACCACCTCCTTGCTATTCCTGACGACGTCCCTCGCTCTCCTTCGTATCGCGTCGTTCTCGTCTGAAGTGTGGCATCGTCGCACGGCAACGTAGTCAGTCGTTCCGGCCCATCGTGGCCCCACCGATCCATCTATCCCACGTGTTTGCTTCTGACTTGTGCCAGAACAGCAAGAGCAGCGCGAACAAACACACAATCAATCCCCTTTCTCTCCCGCACCGCAATGTGCTCACATGACGTGGCGGCAACCCGGGGCCGGCCTGCGTCCGCCGCTCTCCTACGTACAGGCCGCTTGCTCGTGGTGCCATTCGCAGTACACCTGTGGCTCAGCGTCGCTTCTTTGCCGGGCCTGCATCCTACGTCGTTCCCTCTTTGTGGGGCCCGAGTTTCGCTTGTCCTCGTCCGATGCGGGCCCCGAGTTGAGGACACCCGAGCATTCACTGGATATGTAACTAGAACTGACAAGTCTCCCTCCCTCGTAGTCGCTCGCTTTGCTTATAGCCCTTGGTTCCCCTAGGCCCGAGTCGGACCTCGGTTACGGAACGCGTTGGGCACGGAACGCCTCCGTGGCATGCTGGGTGGCTTACATTTCGGCGTGTCGGACGGGTTCGTGCAACATGGAAGTCAAATGCATCGCGCACGCGAGGATCAAAAGGATACAGTGATACCGAATCTCTCTCTGCGCGCTCTTCTGCAATCGACCACCCGCTTTCCAACACCAGCGGCAGCTGACAGACACTCGACGTCCCCGGGGCATGATGCATACTCCTTGGCCGAGGAGGAGTGTGCATCTAGAACCCCATCGACTCCTCATGCTCGGCGACGATGTTCTCCGGCGCGTGCGGGGGCTTGCGCAGAAATGCTTCGAGCAACACACCCGTCGCCACGGCGACGTTCATGCTGTCCACCCCCACGTCGGGGGTCCCGTCCGGTCGGGCACCGCCTTCGATCGACACGAACGTGTCGGCTCGCGCGCGGAGGTTGGGTCGCAAGCCGGCGCCTTCGGCACCTAGCATGAGGATGCAGGGGTGCTTGGCCAAGGGACTGTCGGCCGCCAATGCCCGGGTCGTGATGTGCTGGTTGGGCTTGGGACGCTGGTCGCTCGGTTCGCGGGGAGGTGCGATGGCAGCGTAGATCTTCCACCGGTATCGGGAGCAGGAATGGACGAAGCCCGATGCGGAGGGCACGGCGAGGATTTGGACCGCTTCGCAGGCGCCGGAGGATGCTTTCGCGAGCACTGCGGACGAGAGGTTGGCGCAGGTACTGGCGGCAACCGCGACGGCGTCCACGCCGTAGAAGTGCGACGTGCGGATGATGTTGCCGAGGTTCCCGGGATCGGTCACGCCGTCGAGGAGGAGGACCACAGGGTGACGCCAGGTACTGCCCAGCGCGCGAATGGTTCGCGCGGCGCCGTTGATCCTTTGTTCCTCTTCGCTCTGCTTTCCGAGCTCCACGGGGATGATCCCTTTGCGCAGCTCAGGCTTCATCAGGCCCAGTACAGGGGGTGCAGGCAGTTTCGAAGTCTCCAGAACAACGCCGTTGTGCGGTCGGCCCCCAGACATTTGACTCAAAAGAGCAGTGCGAAACTCGTTGACAAATGGTACCTTGGCTGCTTTGGCAAGGTTGACGAGCTCGCTGGCCGGCTTGTCTCCAGACAACGTGCCTTCGCCACCGTTCTCCTTCTCGAAGATCTTGGGGTGGACGTACAGCTTGTAGTTCTGTCTTCGTTTGGCTCGCAGTGCGGCCAGCACGCTGTTGTATCCGTACAGGAACTCGCTGGCAGCAGTGGTGTAGGGAATTGGTAGCGCGACCTCTTCGCTCTCATCTGATCTACCTGGCCCACTATCCCTTCTGACGGGCTTGGCCGGTTCCGCCCAGGCTCTGGCCTTCTCTTCAACATAGGCCGCCTTGCGTTGGTTAGGCGCTTTAGTGAGCTTGGGTGACTTGGCAACATGCAGCTCAAGCATGCCCTCCCCGTTAACGTAGATGACACTTTTCTTTCCACTTGGAAGATCACCTGCCAAGAAAGTGCCCTCCTTTGCAGAAGCCCGAAAGCCCTCAACGACTGCGCCGGCGCCTCGGTCATGCTGCAATTCTTCGGACATGTTGATGCTTTTCAGCGCATATCGGACATCCGACACCAGATCTCGAACGTCTTCGCCCGAGCTCTCCTTCTCCTGAATGAAGAAGATCTGTCGGCACGCATTCTTGATATGTTTGCGAACGTCTCGTGGGGGGCCATTTGCGTTGTGTCCTGGCTCTCTGCGCCTCCACCCCGTACCAGCCACGGAATCTAGGGCAATGGCTCGTTCGCGTCTTGCGCGTTGATCGGGTTTGTCACGCGCACCTCGACGCTCTGTCAACGAGTCTTCGCGACCGCCTGGTGGACGGGGAGAACGAGACGAATCATCCCGCCCCGAGGCATCTCTCGATCCCGGTCGATCTCTGAATCCACTCGGCCGATCGCTGGATGATGCAGGGCTGCTACGATCCGGTCCTCTCGAGCTCCTGTCTCGGAATCCCGAAGGCCTGTCCCGAGCCGATCGTGCCGACGACGCTCGACCAACCTCGACATAGCTGCTGAGCTTGCGTCGGTCTCCGGTTGGTCGGTCTCCGGTTGGTCGGTCTCCGGTTGGTGGTCTGTCGCGGAGAGCCGGTCGGGATGGTGATGTTCGCGCGTGCTTGGAACGCTCTCTCGCGCCCGCATGCGAGCCCAGCTCCGGTCGAGTGGCGCGTCGGCCTCGGTTGATGGCCGAGGCGACGGAGACCCAGGCTTGCTGACCTGCGTGCGGCCGGCAATGGAAGCACAGCTGCCTCTGGAGTACGGCTGACCTCTGGAGTACGGCTGATGACATGGAGCTGAGCGCGTGCCGGAGAGAACAGCAACTTTTCCGGGGAAGGCGAGCCTGGTGCATCTCGGCCGAAGCTCGGCAACAGTCGCGCTAGCGGAAGTCGCCCTTTCCTTTCTCCAGTTGCGCTTGCGTGTTGACGCGTCTCTGCACCGGCCTCCACGGCCTCCACGGCCGCCCAAATTTCCACCCACCACCACCGCCACCAGCCCAAATGCCTCCCGCCGCTCCCTTCCACTTCGACGCCCGCGGCGACTCGTCCGACGATGACGGCGCCGGCGTCGATCTCTCGGCGTGGCAGTCGGGCGCGGCCCCCGTCGACGCGCCCGCGTCTGGTGCTGCTCCGGCCGCGCAGGTCGATGCGGCCCCCGCCGACGTGTTCGAGCGCAGTGCGTCGTCAGAGCCCGCGATGCCCGATTCCGAGCGCACCCGCACGCGCGCCGCAACGCCGCCGTCGCTGGCAGAAACCAGCGCGAGACTCCCCGCCGTCAGCAGTCGGGCACAGTCGCCGCCGTCACTCGGCGCCGACGCGTCGCCTGGACGAGAGCCCGCGGCCCTGTCGGCGTCGGTCGGCCCGGAGGACGAGGCACCCCGCCGCAACGGGCCCGGCACGGACAAGATCCAGGGAATGGTGGTGCACATCCCCGAGCAGGAAATCCGCCGAGCGCTGGAGCACGAGTGGGAGGACTTGACGCGTGGCGAAGACCGCGTCCGCCGCGTGTTGCGCGAGCGATACGACGCCGATGGGACGGTGCGGTACGAGGTGCAGTTTGCGGACTACCACAACGACGAGGTGTGTGATGTGTCATGATTTCTTGCTGGCCCTCACGCACGACGCCACCCAGCTTGACGTTGTGGTGCTGGCCTTACACATTCGAAGCCTGGAGCCTGCTTTGGGCGATGAAGCTCATACCGGACATCCTCCCTCGCACTCACCCGCACTCGCTCTTTCTTCACTTTGCATCATCACATGAGCTTCTGGGGCCTATATACGCCACTGCTTTCGTGCAGTTGGAGCTTTCCCTCTCAACCACCCCACGTCGCTGAGAGCACCATATCTGACCTTGGCAAACACAGGTACTATTCAACGACCTGCTCGACTTCGAGAACGGCGGAGACGCGCTCGCCGACTTCCAAGATAACCCACCTGTCTCTGAGTCGGAACAAGAGACGGCTGACAGGAAGCGACGAGAGCCGAAAGGACTGCGCAGACCCCGCAACCAGAACAAGCCCTTGAAAATGTCTTACTCGCGTCCAGGCGCGCGCCGCAAGCAGACCGACTTCGTCAGCACGATTGATGCAGTGGATGGCAGTGATGTAGAACCGTCCGAGGACGACGACATCCCTGCCAAACTTGCCGGTAAGAGACGTCGACGTCAAGACCTCACACAGTACATGGACGACGGAGAGTCAGAGGAGGACGATGAGGATGAGGCGGTCGACGACTCTGAAGACGAGCTTGCTGGAAGCTCGCGTAGGCCTCGCCGGAAGGCCAAGACTGCCGCAGCCAGCCGATTCAGCAGAAGTCTACGCGCGCGCCCGGTCTCAACCGGTTTAACAGAGGACGAGGACGAAGATCTCGACAGCGACCGAGTACCTTTCCTGCGATCTGACTTACCGGGTCAGCGCAAGCGCAAGTCAAAGGCTCGGGCGCGCAAGCGTGGTGCGGACTTCGAGGAAGACGGCATTGGCTTCACCAAGAGTACGCGTCAAAGTGGTCGTGCCACCAGACATCGCGGCGGTATGCAAGAGGTGGAGATGGACGACATCTACCGCTCGGACTCCGACTCCGAGCGTCCCCAACCCGTCAAGCCGAAACTCACCGTCACTAAGGAAGTCTTCAAGGAGCTTCCTCGCAACAACGACTTCTGCATGCGCCATAATCCCTACTGTGACTCATGTGGCCACGGGTCAAACTTCTCCAAACTCATCTACTGCCAAGGCTGCTCGCTGGTCTATCACAAGCAATGTCTTGGCCACCGGACAAATCGCGAACATCTGGTGACCAAGGTCGACGAGGATGATTTTGTGCTGCAGTGTCGGCGTTGCGTTGCCTTTCCTAGGAAAAAGGACCCGACAGCACCTGACCAAGGCAAGTGCTCAGGATGCCAGCGACATGGAGGTGCCTCCAGACCCTGGAGACCCCGAAAGACTCCCGGCCAAGAGCAGAAGGACCGCGATGACAATGATGGCGTCGACCCGAGCTACCCTGTGCCGCGTGAGCTCATCAACAACATCGACAACGTCATGTTCCGATGCACGAGCTGCTTCCGGGGCTGTCACTTCGAGCACCTACCGTCCCGCGCGGACTACGATACCATGGAGAGCGAAGTTGATCCCGAGCAGCGCTTCCGCGAATACAGCCGTGACTGGAAGTGCAAAGACTGCGTCGACATGCCTGCTAAGGTCTCGGGGATCATTGCGTGGAAGCCGGTGGATGAAGATGCCTACGATCCTGCCCTTGGTCTGGAGGGCATGGAAGAAGAAGACAAGGTGTACCTCGTCAAGTGGGATCAAATGTCGTACTTCCGTGCGCGCTGGGTGCCCGGCCCTTGGCTGTGGGGGGTCACTCCTCACAACATGCGCAAAGCATTTGCGAAGCGCGATGAAGCACAGCATCCCAAGATGCGCACGGAAGACGCCATTCCCGAGGACTATCTTCGGACCGACATTGTGCTGAATGTTAAGTACACCAGCTATGTTGACATTAGGACCGAAGATATCGACAAGGCGCGCATCCGAGAAATCGACAAGGCGCTCATCAAATATAAGGGTCTGGCGTACGAAGATGCTGTCTGGGAAACGCCTCCGGGCCCGGAAGATGGTGATCGATGGAGCGACTTCGTCATGGCTTACAACGACTGGGTGGCCGGCCGATACGTTCGCCAGCCCAGGCCAAATACTCTCAAGACTCGTCTGGAGAAGGCGCGCAAAGAAGATTTCCGGGCACTCGAAAAGCGTGAACAACCCGAGTCTCTGGAGGGCGGAAAGCTCATGGAGTACCAGATTCAGGGCCTGAATTGGCTCTACTACAAGTGGTTTACCCAAAACAACGCAGTGCTTGCAGACGAGATGGGTCTAGGCAAGACCATACAGATCATCGGTTTCTTGGCAACGCTGGTTCAGGACCACAGCTGCTATCCATTCCTGGTCGTGGTGCCCAACTCCACCTGCCCGAATTGGCGGCGTGAGATCAAGAGATGGGCTCCAAAATTGCGAGTCGTCGCCTACTACGGCTCGAAGGAGAGCCGGGACATGGCGTACAAGTATGAGCTGTACCCTGAACAGAGCAAAGATCTTCGATGCCACATCGTCGTGACCAGCTACGACGCTGCTGCGGACGAGAATTGCCGAAAATTCTTCAAGGGCGTGCCATGGCAAGGACTCGTGGTTGACGAAGGTCAGCGTCTCAAGAACGACAAGAACTTGCTCTATGCAGCCTTGACAGCTCTCAAGGCACCCTTCAAAATCTTACTCACCGGCACACCTTTGCAGAACAACCAGCGCGAGTTGTTCAACCTCCTACAGTTTTTGGACGACACGTTCGATGCTGCGGTCTTGGAGCAGGAGTACGAGGAGCTTGACCAGGCCAAGATCGCTGCCCTCCACGAGATGATTCGACCCTTCTTCCTTCGTCGCACCAAAGCCCAGGTCCTCACATTCTTGCCGCCGATGGCCCAGCTCATTGTGCCCGTCAGTATGAGTCTGGTCCAGAAGAAGTTGTACCGAAGCATCCTGGCCAAGAATCCCGACCTGATGAAAGCGATTTTCAGCACCGAGTCTGGAAACATGAAGCAAGGTGAGCGTGCATCGCTCAACAACATCCTCATGCAACTGCGCAAGTGCCTCTGCCATCCATTCGTCTACAACAAGAGCATCGAGGACCGACACGTCGACCTGGCCTCCTCCCATCGCAACCTTGTCGATGCATCCAGCAAGCTGCAGCTTCTCGAGCTTCTCTTGCCCAAATTGAAGGAGCGAGGCCACCGCGTGCTGATCTTCAGTCAGTTTCTGGAAATGCTTGACATGGTCGAGGACTTCATGGACGGCATGCAGCTTCGATACCAGCGTCTTGATGGTTCGATCAGCGCACTTCAGAAGCAGAAGCGCATCGACGAATTCAACGCGCCAGACTCACCGCTCTTCGCATTCCTCCTGTCAACACGTGCTGGAGGTGTCGGCATCAATCTTGCTACCGCCGACACCGTCATCATCCTGGATCCCGACTTCAACCCTCACCAGGACATACAAGCATTGTCTCGAGCTCATCGTATTGGTCAGCAGAAGAAAGTGTTGTGCTTCCAGCTGATCACTCGTGCCTCTGCCGAAGAGCGAATCATGCAAATCGGTCGCAAGAAGCTTGCTTTGGACCATGTCCTCATCCAAGAAATGGATGCCGACGATGCGGACCAGACCGACCTCGTATCGGTACTTCGCCATGGTGCAAGCGAACTGTTTGAGGACAACGGCGACAAGGACATCATCTACGACTCCTACAGCGTCGATCGTCTGATCGATCGGTCACATATGGAAGACACCAAAGCGGCTGGCGACAAGACGGCGGAGACACAGTTCTCCGTCGCGCGTGTGTGGGCCAACGACACGGCCACCCTGCAGGAAGCCGTCATCGAGACTGAAGAGGCCGCACCTGACCCAGGCGTGTGGGCCAACATTCTCAGGGAACGCGAGCGAGTGGCGGCGGAAGAGGCTGCGGCCAAAGCCGAAGCGTTCGGTCGCGGTCGCCGTGCTCGTGCTGCCAACGTCGACTATACGGGCGAGGGAGAAGAGTTTGAGGGTGTCACCGGTGTTGCCATCACACCGCTCAAGAAGCGCAAGAAGCGGGACGGCCACGACTCAGACACCGACTTCCAGGCCGACGACAGTGAAGACGAGCCCGAGGACGAAGGTGAGCTCAATCTGGAAAATGGCGAGCCGATCGATCTGGACAGAGCTGGCACTAAAGACGGCACAGGCAAAAAGAAAGGTAAGCAGGCTCCAGCACAGCTGCAGACCCCTGCCGCAACCCCCTCCAAGTCAAAGGCGCAAAAGCCCCAGACCACCCCGAAGCCCGCACCACACAAAGCACAACCCAACCCCCCTGCCAAGAAGCAGAAGACGGCGGCGACGCCAAAAGCTTCGCCGAAATCGAAAGCTGCTCAAGAGCAGAAGACGGCAATAGCAAAAACACCTCAGAAGGACACGTCCGAGTCAGCAGCTCTTCAGTCTGTGAAGAAGTCTGGTGGCACAAATGACGGTGTAGAGAAGAAGGCGTCGAAGAAGTCTCCCATCCCTGCTGCCAAGGAGGCCTCGACAGATGGAGCACAACCAATCGATGGCATAGCAATGTCAGACTCTTGTTAACCACGCTGCTCTCTTCAGATATTCCAGCCTTCAGGCGCGCCGTCCTTCCCAACTACAAAGCGGACGACGAAAGCAACTTCGTGGCCAACACGATTGTCAATCCAGCATTCCCGGCTCCGCCACAGGATGCAGACGGCGTGACGTCGAAACCAATCATCGGTCACTGCAGAGCTTGCGGCTCCAACCACGAAGTCGGAAGCTGCCCCGTCAAACTTGCTGGAGTCGAGCATTGCAATCTCTGTGGCATCGCCCACTATGGCCACGCGCGGGTGTGTCCTCACATCCAGAGTGAAACACAGGCAAGAGGCCCGCCGATTCATGCTTGGCATCATCCTTGGCATCATCCTTGGTATTATGCTTGGCATCATGCTCCATGATGCTAACATACCTCCAGGTCCGCGCCATGCTCGCCGCCCTCAAGTACTCCAACGAACCTGAACATCTCGTCAACGAAGCGAGGAGGTATCTGCGTGGGTTGAAGGGTAACCTGGTGCAACTGAAGAAACAAAAAGAACAGAAGCAGCGGGAGGCGCAGTATGGCGGCGGCGGCGGAGGAGGAGTAGCAGTAGGGGGAGGGGGAGAGGCAGGAGGGGGAGGAGGAGAATTCGGTACCGGCGGACCGCAGCAGATGGGAGTGCCGCCGCAGATGGGATCACAACCGCCAAATGGTTGGGGTGGAGGACCGCAGCAGACTCCTCAGGGAGCGGGTTACAGTGGGACGAAATGGGCACCTGTTGGGGGGTATCATGGGGGGGGTGTAGATGGTGGGGGACATGGGAGGATGTAGATGTCAACCTCCCCGGAACAGAGACGCAAGTGAAGATGCCCGATATGATGCCTGCCGTCGTAGTTTCCTGCTGTGTCTTAGTTTCCGGCAGCAGCGTGGCTGTTGAATTCATCCTCCGCCGTCTCGTGCCTTCGTCCCCTCGTTTGCTCCTGATCCCCTTTCTTCGCCACACCGGTGTTTGTTCCGCTCGTGTGTGGAACAATGGCAGCAAATCGGACTTCGACGAGGCTGGCGGCAGCGAAGAAGAGAAAGTGCGAGAAAGCAAAAAGCCACGAGCTTGACCTGGCACACGACCTGGCGCCGCCGTCCACTTGCCAGCCATCGGACTCAACCACGCTCCGCGACGACTTCGCCGCCATCCTCGGCCACGACCACGACGTCGAAGCCATGCTCGCGCGGAAAGAGCCCAAGGTCGACCCCTTTGGCCAGATCGCCCACGGCAGCTTCGCCCGCGCCAAAGAAGAGAAGGCCAGACGCCTCGAAGCCTTCATGCAGAAGGTCGGCCGCCGCGACAATCGCCGCGACAGCGCGCGCGACCGCCACCAGGTCCCGATCAAGGGCGACAGTCTGCCTTCCCCCTCCATCTTTCTCACGCCCATCTTCCCCCCACCAACGCTGACACGTTGCGGCGGCAGATTGGGTGCTGTTTGACCCGACCCGCGGCTATCCCCCAACCCTCGAGTCCGAGCCGCCACCAGCCTTCCGGCGCTTCGAGCAGTACAAGCCGGGCAACGCCAAGATCGTGGCGTACAATCTCGAATCTTACGCCGTCGCGCTGAAGGCCACGCCAAGGGATTTGGACGGCGGCACGGTCGAGTACACCACAGCAGGGCCGAAGCTTGTCAAGGCGACAGCGGGCCGGGAGAAGGCGATCACGACCGTGGCGTGAGCAGGGAGAAGGCGAACAACTACGGCAGCATGAGTCAGCATGACGAGTTGTGCTCCTCACAGGCAAACGAGACAACTCACCACCATCGCGACAGACCTGAGCAGCGCAACGAGCCAGCAAGGCCTTGGAGTTGAGATGGCCAGCGGGCCAAACACACAGCGGCGACACAGAACGGCTGGGATTGACTGCGTGGATCGCTTACAATGCGGTTTTCGAATGCACGCACAGAGCGATGCCACCGATAACAAGGCCCATGCCAATCCAGGTATCTGAGATCATCAGCCAGAATGCCACTATGTAGTCACTCATCGTTGCAAACACATCCGTTGCCACGCGTAGCCGACCGACGTACCTCGGGACGCGACTTTCCCTTCCGCCCACCACTCTCCCAACACCGTGAACAAGAACGCCACCGAGTTGGTGATGGGCACGGTCAGACTGAGCTCTAGCCCCTGCCGTCAGCCTTCACGCACACACACACACACGCGAGATGAACGCGAGCAACCGCCGCCCGGCTCCCGGCCTCGACTGACCGGCGTGTCCCACCAGGACGAAGAACCACACGCTGCCCGTCACATTCAGCAGCAGGGGGATCGCGTACGCCGGACGCCTCAGCAGGTCGCACACGGCGCCCGCCAGCGCCCGCATCTTGCGCCGCACGCGAGACAGGCGCGCATCGTCGGGGAGCAGCGACGGTCGAGACGGCGGCGGCTTGGTGATGGCTGCTCGCCGCATGAACGGCGTCGTGAGACCCCAGCACGCGCCCACCAGCAGGAACCCGAGCACCCAGCGGAAGATCGAAGGCGGGGGTTGATCCATGCTGGAGCGGAGGGTGTGATGTGGTGACGAACTATGCATCGTTCGTTTGTTTGTTGGAAAAGCAACCCAGCGCCACACGGGGGGACGTCCGTCGCCTTTCACCGAACTCCGACCGAACGAACCCTCGTCCTCGTGGCTCAAAAGGGGCGAGCTTGTGCTCTGGGCATGAGCATAACTAATCAATCACCTTCAATATGACTCCGCCCTCCCCAAGTTCGGCCCCCGCACCAGGCCTCACCGCCGACCAAAAACGCCAGTGGGACCGCGATGGCTACCTCATCCTGCCGGACGCCCTCGCGCCGACCCAAGTCGCCGACCTGCTCGCCGCAACCCACCAGCTCCTCGCCGACGTGGACCTCCGCACCCACCCCATGACCCGCTTCAGCACGGGCGAGAGCGCGCCGCACGTCGGCGACGCGTACTTCCTCGAGTCGGGCGACCAGATCCGCTTCTTCTTCGAGCCGGACGCCTTCTCGCCCGGCGGCGCCCTGCTGCGCCGCCCCGACGCCGCCATCAACAAAATCGGACACGGCCTCCACCGCCGCCACCCGGGGTTCCGCGCCGCCACGCTCACGGCGCGCCACGCCGCCATCGCCCGCGACCTCGGCTTCCGCGACCCCCGCGTCCTGCAGAGCATGGTCGTCTGCAAGCAGCCCCAGCTCGGCGCCCGCGTGCCCCCGCACCAGGACAGCACCTTCCTCTACACCGACCCCCCCAGCGCCGTCGGCTTCTGGTACGCCCTGCAGGACTGCGCGCCCGACAACGGCTGCTTGAGCTTCGCGCCGGGCTCACACGCCCGTGTGCCCGTCGCCCGCCGCTTTGTCCGGAACGCCGACGGCGGCGGCACGGCGTTTGTCGCGAATGAGGGGAGCCGGTGGCCCGAGGGCTTGGAACCGCGCCGGCGGCGGCGGTGGCGCGGGGAGGGCGAGGAGGACGAGGACGAGGAGTGGGGGGAGGAGGACGAGGAGTACGTGTTGGGACCGGTGAAGGCTGGCACCTTGGTGCTCATCCACGGCAACCTTTTGCACAAGAGCGAGAAGAATCTGAGTCCCAAGGGCAGGATGGCCTATACATTTCATCTGATCGAGGCGGAACACCACTACGACGCGAGGAACTGGCTGCAGCCGCCCGCGGAGGGCTTCACAAAGTTGAACCAGGCGCTTGCAGCGTAGTAGCATCGGACTGGGTGGTGGTGGTGGTGCCGCCGCCGCCGCCGCTGATGAGCGACGGGGGCTGGGTGTATGGCGAGCGAGTGCGAATCGTCAAGATTGGGCATGCAGCATCTCCCGACGGGCCACATCAGAGCCGTGAGCGGATGATCCCATCGCAGACCGACAAGCACATGTCACATTCCTGCAGCATGGATCCACGGGCTATATTTGCATACGAGACAGCGTTGGCAGTCCCGGATCACGGGCGCGCGCAGTGCTGAGTCACACGCTTTTTTTGATCTCGAGACCGGGGAAGGTTAAAAAATGCACAGCTGGAGTGCTATTTGCGGATTGGTGCCGGACACAAGCTATACACGGCGAGGCCGCAGTCGCGCATATGGGAATCCTGGACGGCGGCTCGTCGCTGTACCGAGGTGGGCCGATGGAGCTGCACGCGGAGAGCGAGAGAGGCGCACTGGACTGCAGCCCCTCGGGGATGATGGATTTGGCGGAGGAGGACCGGCACTGGGGACGTCCGGCTTATCCACCCATACGTGTTGTGTATGCATGCCCGCCGACAGACGGGCATGGCGACCGGGCTGGATGACCGGGACAAGCGGCGGGCTTCGTGCCAGACTCTTGGTCGTCGACCGTGATGCACCCGCTCGACCATTCCTCGGTGGCCACGCCTGACGCTGCTGTCGGAGGACGCGACCACTTGCCGCATGGATACGAACCCCCCCCCGGATGCCGTGTCAGACCGGCTGGGCACACTTCCCGAAGCGGCGACGGCTCTGCACAGCTGTCGTCGTACATTCGTATTTCTGGCTTGTGTATGCGGCAGTGGACGGAACGAGGTGGTGGACGCGGATTGCCCGTCTGCTCTTGTCCCGCAACTCAAATCCCGCAACCACGAACCGCCATACCAGTTGTCTGCCATACCAGCACCCATCATGCCCGGCACACTCCGTCAGCGCGCGAGGGCTCGATGCAGTCCTGATTGGCCTGACCTGGCCGTGAATGCACGCCTGGAAAGGCTGCGGAAATAGGTACGACCGCGCTCGCGAATGGGCTTCGAGGCTGGCCCGTCAGCATCCATCCATGCCTGGACCGCCCGCCCGTGCCCTGAGGACGACGTGTTGCGCGAATCGCTCCATGCGCTGGGCCCTGCTCCGGAACGTGTGCGTCGTCTGGTGCCTGTCGACCACCGCGCGTCACCCAAACACCCCACAACTGCGTGTGCGACAGATTGGATATAAAGCGGCCGACGGAGGACAGAGCCGTTCGACAGTCAAGCTCCCTCCCACACCTCCACGCTTTGTCTTCCCATCATCGCTGCCCCGCCCCGTCAACTCCCGTCTCCAGTCGCTCACCGTTTCACCGCTCGTTCGGGATGCATCCCCAAAGCTTCATCGTCCTGGCATGGGCCGCGCTTGCGGTTGCTCTGCCCGTGGATCGATATGCCTCTCCCCCAGCACTCGTGAGGCGTGACATGCACCCTCCATCTGGACCAACGAGCTATGACACTACGCAAACGCAGCAACATCAACCGGCCGCAGCTGGCCATACCGAGAAGTCGGCCGGCGGAACCACCGAGAAGACGTCCGGCGGAACAACCGAGGATACGTCCCAGATGACAACCGAGAATACGTCCCAGATGACAACATTGAAGACGTCCGACCAGTCTGAAAAGTGTGATCAGACCCAGATGAACGGCCAGACTGGCAAGTGTGACCAGATGGAGAACAACGTCAAGGTTCAGAAGGAGAAGACGGACAAGACGGAGTCTTGTGCCGGCCCACTGATAGAAACTAGCTTGATGGGCAAGACGTCTTCCACCACCACCGAGAAGCCCAAGACCGAGACGGGCAAGGACACCACCACCAACAACAACAACAACAACAACAACAACAACAACACGAACAAGGACACCACTGAAAATAAGCAGGAAGAAGATACTCCGAAGAAAGAAGCCGGCGCATCCAAGCAGCAGGAGCTCGACACCTCTCAGCAGACCGGCATGTCTCTCCAACAAACCGGTGGCAATACCGGCACGTCTCTCCAACAGACCGGTGGCAATACCGGCACCACCAAGTCCTCCACCACCACGACAAACAACAACAACAACAACGCACCAGCCCATGCCGGTGCCGCCAGCTACATGACCACCTCGGTCAAGCAGGACTCCACCCCTCCCTCCGGCAAATCCGCCACCGACAACATGACCGACAACAAGTCCTCGCCCAAGAAATCCTCCGGCGGCGGCGGCGACGACGACGACGACGACACGAAATGCAGCGCTGAGGACGCCGCGGCGGGCAAATGCAAGGCCGACGACGCCACGAAATGCAGCGCCGAGGACGCCGCGGCGGGCAAATGCAAGGCCGACGACGCCACGAAATGCAGCGCCGAAGACGCCGCGGCGGGCAAATGCAAGGCCGACGACGCCACGAAATGCAGCGCCGACGACGCCGCGGCGGGCAAATGCAAGGCCCCGACCGCGGCCACGCCGCCTCAGCACTAGGCGGAACGACGGTCGGGCGAGACCGGCGGGGACGCAGGCGACGGAGAGAAAGCGAGAGGGAACGAACGATCACAAGATTTCCGAGAGAGCAAAAAAAAAGCATGTTTGTGTTTCTGTGCTGCGTGACGACACTCCCTTGACGACCGACGACGGCATGTGCGACGACGAAACGGGGCGTGACGACACACACGCGCGCGCTCTCTCTCTCTCCTTGACGAACGGCGATGACGAAGAAACGGGGCGCGCGGGCCGGTGGAGATGGGATGGTGGATGAGACGACGTCTCGACGTTCGGCGACCGGGCCGGCGTTGCAGGCACAGCGGGAGAACAGTTCTGCTGCGGCTGCGGCTCTGACGAAGGCTGTGCGTGTGATGCTGGCTGGGAACGTGGGTCGTCTCGCGCGCGCGCGTGTGTGTGTGTGTGTGTGGACTATCACTCCTGTCATCGAAGTAATCTTTCCAATTCATTCCTTTTTTTTTTCTGCTCAAGCGTGGCGTCGAGGGGGAGAGAGAGAGACCCAACCAACCCACCCACCAACCCATCCCGCCCTCGTTCGAGACCACAGACCGTCCCGGGCGGGCGAGCGAGTGCTCTCATCTCCACCAAGAGAAACCCCCCCCCTCCACCCCCACCAGCCGTGTCGTATCGAATTATATCTGCGCGCTCGGATCAGGGTCCACCCCTATCTACCCTTTCAACTACTGCAACAATCGTTATATTAGCCTTATAGCTAATCTAAGGTAGTCTGTCTAAGCGTGTTAGGCGGCCAGCTTCTTCAACCATACAGGCAACGCTCCTTACCGCACATTCAAGGCGGTGTCGGCAGGCTCCACGCCTGCCTCAATCTCTCGTCCAGGCCCAATCGGCTATATATGCTGAAGTCAGCAGGAAAAAGCCGTGTCATTCTTGTTGAGCGTCGGCCGTCGCTCTCTGCCAACCATCGTTGCCGCCCAGTCGACCTGCCGACGAATCGCAAGGCGACACACCACCATCCAAGGCCATTCGCTTGCTTCGGTATTTTCCGGTTGGGGCTGCGAGAGATGCCCCGGTAATCAACGCACACGACGAACAGGTTTGCTAGGACGCACCGTTGCCGCGACGGGAAGGCATAAAACACATTGCGATCGAACCGGCACACCTCGCTACAGCCTGGCGTGCTCTCTTCTATAAAGAGCCGCTTCGTTGTCTAAGACGAGGGATATTTTGGGTCTTTGTTCCTTCCGGCAAGGGTACTATCTCCGGTGTTCCCAAGGCTCCTGGCGGTCAAGACTTGTACATATCTCGATCACAACCACCATATCGAAACGACACCTACGGAAGAAATAGAAAATAGACTTGCTAGACAAGTTGCTTATAGTCGAACACAACTATACCACCATAGAAGGCCACAGCTATGGTTGCAGTAAGCCAAACCATAACAATTGTAAACAAGGGCGGAAAGATCGTTAGCACATCTAAACATCTGGTCAATGTCTTTAACGAGGCGAAGAGCGCATACAACCAACGCAAAGCAGAGATTAAGGCTCAGCGCAAGAGTGAGCTTGAAGCGAAAGAGAGAGAGCGGAAGGCGCGTAAGCAGCTTGAGGCACTTGCTCTTACGGGTCATGACAAAGCATCGCAACGCAGTTCGAGGAGGGGAAGTGAACATGGCAGATCCGTAAAACGGAAACCCGTCCCTTCCTCGAGAAGCGACTGTCCGCCAGTCGAGCGCGGTGTCTCGGACAGCTTCATTGCGAATGATAGGCCGACCATACAGCGGCACGACTCGCATCGACCTTCATCCCTCCGACATGCTGCTCTGATAGATGGCGATGGATCACACTTCGGAGAGCTTACGCGGCGCCACACCGATGGCCTGCAACGACAGAGCCCCCGCAAGCCCCCAAGGAGAGCAAGCCTGGACGATATCGACATGGACCTCGCATACGGAGAGCTGCCTCCGCCACTACCCGAGAGCAGGATCGAAGACGAAATTGAGCTACGATCAAGGATGACCTACCTCCAGAAACTGCTTGACGAGGGTAATTGCGTACAGCACTCCGTTACTGCTATGATCGACAACCTCCAGAAGAATCCTGATGCTCTCGCCGCCGTTGCTTTGACTCTTGGAGAGATAGCGAATCTTGCTGCGAAGATGGCACCTGGCGCTCTTGCCACGCTCAAGACTTCGTTTCCTGTTATTATAGCTTTGCTTGCAAGCCCGCAATTTGCCATTGCTGCAGGAGTTGGTGTGGGCGTTACCATCATCGCATTTGGTGGCTACAAAATCATCAAGAAAATCAAGGCCAAGAACAGTGAGGAGCGTCTTTTGGAGAACGGCTTCGAAGCGCGGCCAGCGAGCCCAGTAGAAGAGGTAGAGGAGCTGCGCGAGCTAGATGGCATCGAGAAGTGGAGACGAGGAATCGCAGACGAGGCGGCCAATTCTTTGGGAACCAGTGTGGATGGCGAGTTCATCACACCTGTCGCTACTCGTACACTTGTCGAAGAAGGCAAGCTTACCGAAGCCGACTTCAAGCCGCTTGAGGCCAAGTCCAGCAAGAGCAGAAGCAAAAAGGCCAAGAGTGAAACAAGTAGTAGCAGCAGAAGGAGCAGGGGAGAAAAGGTCAGAGTGAAGGCCAAGAAAGAGCCGTCGATCCTGCGGTCGCTCTTCAAAGGCCACTCGTCTTGAGCAAGGTTATGCTTGTTGCATCGTCTGAGCGAAGATCGTAGTGCGGTGGTTTCTTCTCGCCGGTTCAGATCTCAATGTCGATTCCCAAGTCCATGCTCCCGATGACGTCGTCGTCGCGGCGCTTCTTCTTGAGCGCGCCGACAGGGGCCTTGTGCTGGTCCGGAGGCCCGAGCGCGGGGGCTCCGGCACGTCTGGCCGGCGGCGTGTCGTCGGAAGGCTTGATGGGCGTGACGGCGCGGCTGGCGGCGCGCGGAGTGTGCTCGCCGAGGCGGTCCCGATGGGACGTGCGCCGGTCGGCGGCCGAGTTGGCCTGGTCCATCTTGGCTTTGAGGTCGGCGGCCTTCTTGGCCTGCTCGACTTCTCGGGCTTTGAGCTGCTTCTTGCGCTCCATGATGAGCGCTTGGCGGACTTCGTTTTGCGTCTTCTTTCGGTTGCTTTGGTTCAGGAGCGCCAATCTGTGGTGCTGGTCGACGGGCTTGACGGCGCTGGCCTTGACCTTGACCGCGCCGATGCCGTGAGCGGCGGCGCCGTGTTCGAGAGCGGCCAGCTCGGCTTCGCAGCGGGCGAGCTCCTCTTCGTCTTGAGCGTCTTCCGCCTCAGCACGACGCTTCTCGATGTCTTTGCGCTTCTGCTTGGCCTGGTGGACGGGATCGTACTTGAGCTGGATGGCTCGCTGCTTGGCAAATTTGTCCTGCAGCGTCTGCTCGGTGAACTTGGTTTGGAGTAGGTCGTTGATGTCGTCCAGCTTCCTGGTCAGGAATCTCTTGCTGGGCAGTCGCATGTTCTCCTTGGCCAGAGTGTTCTTGTAGCGGCTGAATTCCGCCTCGGTGAGTTTGCTATCGGAGCAGGCGGAAAATGGCCACGGCTTCTCATCTGCGCCTTGCGCGACCACTGCGTATTGATCGGTGGTGAAAGGCTTCCCGGCGGAGTTTTCCATCCGGTAGGGTTTACCTTCGGTGAAGCCTGATGCATGTCAGTAATGCCACACGACAATAATGGCAGCTGCAGCCTTACCCGTGATCTGGGTCATTCGGTACTGGTTCTGGCCCGTCTCGCGATTCATGCCGACACTGACGCGTGCAAAGCAGCCCGTGATAGCCTTCTCGAAACCAGGATAGAAGCAGACGGTGGCGAAAGCAGAGCGTCCGACTCTGCAGCGATCGAAGTCCTTCAGTTCGGCCGGTGGCTCGTCCTTTCGCTCTGGCTCTGCCGCCCATTCGACCTCGCTGTCGCCACCGGCATCCCGGTCTGAGCCGTGGAGCGACGGCGAACGGCTGTCTTTGGCTCGGTCTTCTCGTGTGGACGCCAGGAGGTCCCGCTCTGCGCCCTTCTGCTCGCGCGCGGCCTTGTATACATCCAGCGCCGACTTCTTCTCCGTGCGCGGACGCGTGCTTCGGCGGTTCTTGTCGTCGTCGAGAGCGGCATCGGCCGCTTTTCGCTTGGCCGCCTTGGTGGCGGCGGCTGTGCTGCTGGCGAGCGCCTTCTTCAGCTGGATGTCTTGCAGACGCTTGGTGACCTGCGAGGCGCGGTCGGCGAGGATCTCTTCCCGCTCGACTTCGGTCAGGGCCAGGATGCGCTCGCGGTCGGCGGCGTCGTAGAACTTGCCCTCGAGGGGGAACAGCGGCGCGTCTTCGTCGTCTGCCTCGCCGGGCGCATCGGCGTCGTGGTCAGACTCGCCGACGGCATCGTCCTCGGCGGAGCCCGGCGACTGCGAGCTGTTCCACCAGAAGTCAGCCATCCGGGCAGGCGCGGGAGGAGAAAGGGCAGGCGGCAGGCGCGGGAGGAGGAAGGGCAGGCGTGGGCGGCGGAAGGGCAGGCGCGGGCGGCGGAAGGGCAGCTGCGCAGGCAGATGCAGAGGTGATGCGGGTTTCGCAAAGTCTGCAGCCGCAACTGCTGGGCCCAAGTGGAAATGAAGTCGGCAGGAGGAAGCCGCACTTACCCTGCGTCATGCTCGTCTGCAGCCTCTCGCCGAACCTTTCTCCTGCCCCTCCGGCCTTTCACTTTCTGCGCAACTCCTTTGCGACGCTCCGGGGCATCTTCGACCTTCTCGACGCTCTGATGCGCTTCGGCGCCGGGCGACCCGCCGTCGACATCGGCGGCGAGCGCGGCGAAATCGTCGCCGGAGTCTTCCGATTCCTCGCCGTCGCTGACCAAGCCCAGCAGTTCGTTGTCCAAGTCGTCCGCCATGTCCGCGACCGGTGGGGCGAGGTGCGGCTACGCAGGCTCGGAATCGTCTGAGTGGATGAGTGAGTGGATGCGGTGGTCGCCAGCTGAGTCGCTGTCGCTTTTTTGCCTTCGTTGCGCGGTGGTAGCAATCGTCCGTGCCTCCTGAGGACGGGCCCAGAGCACGATTCGAGGTCGGCGATGCTGTGACGTAGTGCGGGTACTGCCGGCAATCGCTCGTGCAGGAGCCAGCGCGAAGCGAAGACGCGGACGTGGGATGGTGAGGCCGATGGTGAGGCCGACGGTCAGGCCGACGGTCAGGCCGACAGTGAGCAGTGTGAGGCGGCCGTGCCAGCAGCGTGTGGCTAGACGTACGTCCGCCGAGAGCCGTGTGAGAGGGCGAAGTGTCGTCCTGCGCGTCTGGATCTGGGCGCACCAACGCACGCCGCCGCCTCGGCAGCGTTTCACGCGTGAACGCACGTATGCAAGCTGGTGGTCCGGCCCGCGGGACTCGGTCGGAGCCCCGCGGTATGTAACTACGGAGGAGTAGCAACATTGCGGCATGGAATGGGCATCGCATCAAAAAATGGTTCTGCGCTTACCACGTCTCCCGTGGAAGGCCCATCTCTCTCCTCTTGCCTTCCAACTCCAACCACGCAGCATTCCTCACCGGAAACTGGCCTCGACATGTAGACATCAGCTCCCAGAGGAACGCCCGCCAGAAACCCCCCAATCCTCCTTCTCCTCCTCCTCCTCTTCCTCCTCCTCCGCCTCCTCCGCACCCGCACGCAGCAAGCCTCTTTCTGCGCAACAGGCCCAATTCCTCGACTCCGCCCTCCGCGTCAACCAAGCCGGCGAACTCGCCGCCACACTCATCTACACCTCCCAAACGCCACCCATCGTAAAATCCCACCCCCATCTCCGCCCGCTCATGAAACACATGTGCGACCAAGAAACCGGCCACCTGACCAAGTTCAACCATCTTCTCGCGAAACACCGCGTGCGTCCCACGGCCATGTATCCGATCTGGCACGCCGCCGCCTCCGTGCTCGGGTGGTCGACGGGCGTTTTGGGCCGCGAGGCCGCCATGGCGTGCACCGAAGCCGTGGAGACGGAGATTGGAAATCATTACAACAGTCAGGTGAGAGAGCTGGTGGGTTGGTTGGAGGACATGGCGAACCGGGGCGAGGAGCCGGGCGAGGAGTTGACGGAGTTGGTGCGGGATATCCGGAGGATCAGGGACGAGGAGTTGGAGCATTTGGATCATGCGGTGGAGAATGATGCCCGGGCGGCGAATGCGTATGAGCTGCTCACGGGGGTTGTGAGGGCTGGGTGTAGGGCGGCCATCTGGATTAGCGAGAAGATATGAGAGGTTCCACGCGGTAAGGCATTAAAAAAAACTGGAGCGATCGGGGTGCCTCAACGGAGTGGAATGGCTCCGACACCACACACCTGTTTCGTAGCCCGACCCTTTCGACGCTCAGATGGTGGGAAAGGCTCTTCGGGTTCAGCGATCTAGAACCTGCCCCCCCCCCCCCCCCCCCCCACACCCACCTCGAACATGAATCACAGCCACGGCCACGACATTTCCGGAGAAGAGGATTGTCAGCGACGACCTGTGATCTGGTCACACGCTGGCGAGGAAAAGCACCGAAAGGTTCATCTGTCGTTGCAATTCTCCGCGTGGTGGCGAATGTCGACTTCTTGTTGGCAATGCCAACCCCGGCCGGCTACCGACGGCATACCCGGGTTCGAGGGCAACGACTGCGGCCACTTCACGAAGTATGTTGTCAAGGAGCTGCGAGGACTGCCGAAGAATAGACGATCAGGCGGTGTCTCACCACAAAGCAAATCGACGCGTGTGCTCCTGACCACCAAATCTCCATTGTGTACCAGTCCTGATACCCGCCCTTCCCCCTCCCGGGTCCATCTGGAAGCACGAAGCCTGGCCGAACGATGGAAGGATGTGAGCTGGTGTGGCGGCCTCTCCAACTGACGGGCACAGCTCCGGCTCAATCTTGGCGCTTGTCGCAATCACTCATACAAGCCGAGCGGCCTGCACTCTGAGTTGCGACGCTTGGAACCCTGTCGTGAATGCGACGTACTCGCCGTTGCCTTGGCAGTGTTCGCGAGGGACTTGGACACAATTAGGATTCAAGGACAAGTTTGTTAGAAGACTGAACCTCACTACCTAGACCCGACCCAGATGATTTCGGCTCATTCTCGTATCGGCCCGAGTTAGTGCCTTCCTCGGCACACGAAAAAAATTAAAAAATTCTTGCGAGCCTGACTTGCCACACAACAGCGAGCTCGAACTGGGCAAAAGGGAAGAAGGTCATGATTGCTTGATAGGAATAGCCGAAGGTGGGGCTCGAACCCACGACCTTGAGGTTGTCTCATGCATTGCTGCTTGTAAGAGCCACACGCTGAGGGGATATTAGCAACCGATCAGATTCAGTTCACACGGTGTAGACGAACCTCTACCGATTGAGCTACCCCGGCCGAGACCGTATATGCTGTTGTTGAACCCGGGGCATTTCTTTCAATATATGACTGTGGTTTGGCCAGACCCGCCTTCTCGCCGAGCAGCGAAAACCCACCATCACCGCATGTTGATACGCAACCGGGAAAGCCTCTGCTCAATGTCGCATCAAGAAGCGTGATGGTGAGGTTCGAGGTTTGCTCGAAGCTGGCGGATGTTGCCTCGACTGGTTGATCCTCGCTGAAGCCCGAACCGCTCAGCACAGCTTGCTTCCGTGGCACACCCCACCCCCCATCGCCCCACTTCTTCGTCGAGAGCGATGGTCGTCATGATAGATGTCCGATGATGCTTGGTCGCCGTACCCGTTGACGGGGATATCCCCACAGGCAGGCGGGATCCATGCTGGCACACCTTCGAACCCGTGTCTTCTTCCAGTGGCTACATCTCGTCGTACATGTAGTGAGTGATGCCTATCCTTGACCATCATCGACTCTTCGTTGCCGTCAGCAGCGGCACTTTTGTTTGGTCGTAGTGTGGTGTTCTCAAGGAAGAGCCCAATGTCTGCATGGACCCGTCAAGCGCCGATCCTGTTGTCCTCGTCCCGATCGCCGTGAGTATAGTGCGGGCTGGATCTCCAGCGGGATTGAAGACTGCATTATTATAGTCACGATTGAGGCCCCCCGGGGTCATTGAGGCCCTTTGGGTTCTGTGGTCAGAAGCATGGTACCATGCTCCAACGCGAGGTGAAGCAGCAATTGAGTATCGTTGGAGGAAGCACTCCGCAGAATGCATGCAGATGCATCGAGGTTCTTTGCTGCACGCGCCATTACCCACTCGGATACCTGGTCGGGTCTTGGGCGTAAAGGGAGCGCATCATCGTATGGACGTGCTCAGCAGTAGGGACTGGTTTCGGGCGAGGATTGTCTCGCGCCGCGTTTTGAATCCGCTACTTGATGTGCTGGTAGTCGTGAGCATCGATTATGCTTTGGCATCATGGCAAACTTGCATGGTATGTTTCTCCGTACAATAACCATGTTATCCCACTTGACCCAGCAGTTTTCCACGCCTGCAAGACCATTCTAGGTAGGGTCAGAGAGCTGACGGATATCTTTTCCATATGCTTCATTCTGGCCCATGGGTGCACAACGAGCTGCCTGAAGTGCCCTGCAACACATGTTGTCCGGCCGGATAGGTCGGCTGTATGCGGGACTGCGGCAGGTGCAAGGCTGTATGATTATTGAGATGCATTTGACTAGTTATCGTTGTTGGAATTCAGGTTACAAGCGGACAAGAACCTAAAAAGGAAAAGAGAAACCAGGGTGCCATCAGGTATTTAAGGTAGCAAGTCAGCAGCACTCAATCCATCATCCTTCAACACACTTTGGAAATCGTCATACAAAAGGCGCTGTAGGCCACGTATCTGCTTTCCTGCTTAGGAGATCGGACGAATATTTCAAGTTGAGAAAACAACATCGGAAGTGCGTGAACCAGCGCCCGGAGAGGTTGCCGGCAATATGCTTCCGCCATTTGATTACTTCGAGCACCGCACGGCATGGTACGCGATCCATATCCCTTTAGGCTGTCATTGTGCCCCGCGGTGCCCCGCGTGGGACATACCGAGATAGAGCATGCTGGAACCCCATGAAAAAGAGCCGTCGTTAATATCACTATAGCAAGAGAAAGCAGGACGAACGAGCCAGCCGTATTGCAGCGCTTCCCAAGGCTTACCTGCTGCCTATCTCGCCAGCCGAGAAAGAGATCCTGAATGAACCAATCGATCAGCTTGTCAACCGTGTACAAACCAACAAGACGAATGCTGTTGATGTCCTTCGAGCATACGGCAAGGCCGCCGTGCAAGCCCAAGAGAAGACCAATTGTGTTACAGAGGTTATGATCAAAGAAGCAGAAGGATGGATAGAAAAGGGAGATATTAACCTGAAAGGACCGCTGGCCGGTATTCCAGTCAGTCTCAAAGACAGTATCGTGGTTGGTGGATTCGACACCTCGGTCGGCTACTCACGCAAGACTGGCAAGCCGTGCCCAGCGGATGGAGCGATTGTACGCATGCTTAAAGATGCTGGAGCTGTGCCATATGTCAAGACCGCATTGCCAATCACGCTCTTGAGCTTCGAGAGCTTCAATGATGTGTGGGGTCGGTGTTTGAACCCACATAACCCAAGCTATTCCCCTGGCGGCAGCACTGGCGGTGAGGGTGCGATACTTGGATTCGGTGGCAGCAGGATAGGTATCGGCTCTGACGTCGCCGGGTCGGTACGGGCCCCAGCACATTTCTCAGGCTGCTATTCCCTCAGATGTAGCACTGGACGATGGCCGAAGCACGGAGTCGACACTTCTATGCCCGGGCAAGAAGGCATTCCATCAGTCTTCTCGCCCATGGCACGAACGCTCATGGACCTGACATACTTCACACGATCGATCATTCAGATGCAGCCTTGGCAATACGACCAATCAGTCCACCCCCTTGCCTGGCGTCCTGAAGTCGAGGAGGAGTTCACAAACAAGAAGCTCAAGATCGGAGTCATGCGGACTGACCAGGTCGTCGACCCTGCACCAGCCTGTGTTCGCGCGCTCAACATGGCTGCGAATGCTCTCAAAGCTCAAGGTCACGAAGTCTTCGACGTTGTTCCGCCAAGCCCATATGAAGCCATGGTCATTGCCAGCAACCTGCTCAATGCTGATGGGACCAGGATGTTTCGTTCCTTCTTCCGCACTGGGGAATCCGATGATCCCGGAGCGAAAGAGTTTGGCAAATACATGCGACTTCCCCGACTCTTGAAATGGTTCTACTGGGCTTACGTGAAGTACATCCAGCGTGATGATATTTGGGCTGGGCTTTTGGAGCATTGGCACGAGAAGTCGGCTTTCGAGAACTGGCAATGGGTTTACAAACGCGAGACCTACAAGGCGAACTTCCACACGTGGTGGAATTCTTTCGGCAACAAGGGCGATGGCATGGACTTCATGCTCACGCCACCCAACGCTACACCAGCTGTACCACACAACGGCATGAAGGAGGCATCGGCATCCTGTGGCTACACTTTCTTGTTCAACCTCCTGGATTACGCTTGCGGTATTGTGCCTGTAACACGCGTCGACCCTAGCAAAGACATGCTCTCACCGAACGTCAAGGTCAACAAGATGAACGGCGTTGCTCGAGGTGCTTACAAGCACTACGATGCTATCCGGATGGCTGACCTGCCGGTTGCTGTGCAAGTGGTTGGCCGACGACTGGAGGAAGAAAAGGTGCTGGCATGCATGAAGCGGCTCGAAGACGCTCTCGAGGCACGTGGCGAGCGGTACGAACTGCTTCACGGTTACGAGCGGGACTAGCGGTTGGAGCTCGGCAGATATCTGGCTCATCTGCCGAGCCTTTCACGTGGCTTGCGGTTTCTTGGCGCAGGAAGCGTGTGCTTTTCAAGTCTTGTGATTCTTTCGTCTGGCATCATCCAAGCGTCTACTTTCTCCGCATTTGGCCCGTGGAGCCGCGTGGAGCCGTGTGGATCTGCAAGCTGGGGTTGCATGAGAAATGCCGTGCTTCACCAATCACCATCAACCTTTCTCCCCTTCCGGCCGAGCGAGCAAGGTTGCTCCACAAGGTCGTTCCACAGCCATTGGCACGGTCCCTGCAGGGGACTGAAGTACGAGGTTCAAGTTGATAAAGAAAGCGGAGCGGTCAACATTGGCTTTCCTTGTGCGTCCACCATGCTGCCCATAGTATCGACGCTGCTTCTTGCCGCGTCGACGACGGGGGGTGCGCAAGCAAGCTATGGTTCACGCCCCTCGGCTGCGTTTCCGCCATTCTCCGGCGATCCGTTCAAGAAGTACGAGCTGAGTGCGCAGGGCATCCGGGCTTCTTTCATTCCGTACGGGGCGCGGCTCACGAATCTCTATGTGAAAGACAAGCATGGCGCGTTTCAGGACGTGGCCGTCGGGTATGATGAAGGCTCGCGATACCTGGAGGACTCCGAGACGAATCACACATTCTTTGGTGCTGTGAGTGTGATGGGCTTCATCCCAGTCGGAGAGAATGCTGACGTGTCACAGGTCGTCGGACGATATGCGAACCGGTAGGAAAGGGCGTGCCTGCAGGAGTGCGATGGTGCTGACCGTTCGCCAGCATTGAGAACGGCACATTCACAATCGATGGAGAGGCATCACATGTCCCCACAAATGAGCATGGGGGGGCAAACACTCTCCATGGTGGTCTTGTCGGCTATGATCAGCGCAACTGGACTGTAGCTGCACAGACCGACTGCAGCATAACGTTTTACCTTTACGACCAAGCCTACGAAGGCTTTCCCGGACATGTGCTGAACGTCGCGACCTTCACGCTCGAAGATGATGCATCCTTCACATCCAGGCTTGTGTCCATTCCGTTCGACAAGGCCACGCCAGTCATGCTGTCTCATCACATCTACTGGAATCTTGGTGCCTTCGTCGATGAGGAAGCCCTTACCATCTTGCACGATACCCTCTACCTGCCATATGCAGACCGCTGGATCGAGACTGACGGCATTCTCGTCCCCGATGGCAGGATCGGGCTCACAAAGGGCACAGCTCTCGACTTCACCAGGCCGGGCACAATCCTTGGCGATAACATCAAGAAGGCTGAAGGTTTCTGCGGGACTGGATGCACCGGTATTGACAATGCGTTCATCAATGACTTCTCTCCCTACGCCGCTCCCAAGGATCCAACCAGGAACGTGCTTCAGCTCAGCTCTCCCATTACCGGCATCAAGCTTGATGTGGAGACGGATCAAGGTGGACTTCAGATCTATACATGTGTGGGCCAGGATGGAACAATCCCCGTGAAGACGGATCAACAGCATATCCCAGGTCAGACCACGTATATCGAGAAATATGGCTGTATCGTGATCGAAACCCAAGACGTAAGTGGTCATCTTTCTTGACGAATTGTGGTTTGTGGCTGACTGGTCCCTCAGTGGGTTGGTGGCATCAATCATCCTGAATGGGGCCGCCAGCAATTCCAGATCTTCTCGCCCACCACCGAGCCTGCAGTGAACTTGGCCAAGTTCAAGTTCAGCGTTGCCAGCGGAACTACAGAACGATAGTCCATTACGTGAGCGCAGCGATTGGCTTGAGAGCTTGTGTATACATACGCATGATGAATGGACAGTAGCCAGATGTGCCGTGCATCTCATCTCTGCTGACTTCCGCTTGTGATAACGGACCCGACATTCGCAATCAGCGTGCCCGGAACAGTGGCTGAAATCGTATCATTCCTGGTCCCCGCGGGCAAGCTGTCACTCTGGCCTCTGAGCCTCTGACCAGTGCGTCGCACGATTGTACAGCCTGGTGAAGAGCACCGCCCCCGCCAACTGTACTTGGGTATTATAAGCGGCCTCACCACTTTGTACAGCCCCCGTCTGCATCAACTATAGCCCGGCAGCGCTCCCCCATTGTATGACCGATCTTTCATCGATCCGTTCAAGCCAATCTACCCCCTTCGCTGCCGTCTGTTCCGCAAACAGTAGATGTGAAAAGAACAACAGCTCCTTGATGCTATGCCATATGAGGCTCGCCGGAGGACCCACCATCAGCAGGAGCTGTCATGGTTGTTTACCCGGCCTGGACATGTGATTCGGGCCCGCACCTGGAAGATGACGAGGTGTCTATCGCATGGAAGCCAGCGGGGTGTCTATCGCATGGAAGCGACTATTTGCCAGCGAGAATGGCTTTGGTTCCGCTCAAATTTCTAATCATCTCGCTGCAGGGCGCGTGATGCGGCCCAGCATATGACGCGGCGATGGGGTTCGGCACTTGGATGCGGAATCCTGTTCCGGACTTCTATCCCACAGGTTCCGAGGAGTTCTGGCATGATCGGGGAAGGCGTAAGTACCCCTCCTTGCTTAGCAATCATGAAAGGATATATCTCCTCAAGCTCTCCTTGCGCAACAGAGGCCGACTCACGGAACCGGGCCGGCTCCGTGGTAGATGTGTGACATGGGTCGGTGTAGCAAGATATAATCGGACATTCGCGTCTCATAAGTTGTCCATGACACCTAGCGACTCCTCTGCGTTGGTCGTGCAACTGGAACATATCCAAGAGCAGCCAACAGGCAGCTACAAGCGACCATGAGCAGCACGGTGCCACTCTGGATCGACGGCAAGGAGGTCGTGACCGCTGTCACGTTTGATGTGATAAGTCCAACGAGCAACAAGAAGCTGTGGTGTGCTGCATCGGCATCAAAAAAGGAAGCCATCCAGGCTTGTGAAGCCGCCCAGAAAGCTTTCAAGTCATGGCGGAAGACCAAAGCAGCAGACATCCAGGCCATTCTGCTCAGAGCCGCCGAGATCATGGACGGACGCCGAGAAGAACTTGCCAGCTACATGATGGAGGAAACTGGAGCACTCAGAGGCATTACCGACTTCAACATCCAGACCACCATCGAGAACTTGCGAGACGTGGCTGGCCGGCCTTCCAACATCATGGGCGCCATTCCCCAAACAAAAGATCCCAAGCAGACTGCATTCATATACAAGGAGCCATTTGGTGTCGTCCTCGGAATTGCACCTTGGAATGCACCATACATTCTCGGCTGCAGAGCTTTTCTGTACCCCATCGCTGCAGGGAATACCGTAGTCTTCAAGGGGTCGGAATTGTCTCCCAAGACATTCTGGGTCATGGGGCAGATTTTCAAAGAAGCCGGCCTCCCAGACGGTGTGCTGAACATGGTTTATCATCAACCTTCCGACGCGGCAGAGGTCACCAACACCCTCATTGAACACCCGGCCGTGAAGAAGGTGAATTTCACCGGCTCGACCCTCGTGGGCTCCATCATCGCCGCCAAAGCCGGCAAAGAGCTCAAGCCAGTTCTCATGGAACTCGGGGGCAAGGCTTCCGCCATCGTTTGCGAAGACGCCAACATCCCAAACGCAGCGTTTCAAGTTGCTCTGGGCTCCTTCTTGCACGCCGGGCAGATCTGCATGGCAACAGAACGCGTCCTCGTACACCGCAAAGTCATCGACGATTTTTCCTTGGCCTTGAAAGACGCCACAGCCAAGATATACGATCCCCAAGGCGACGAACCTATTCTCGCCACCAAAGCTGCCGCAGAAAAGAACCACCATCTCCGCCGAGACGCTGTGTCGAAAGGAGCAAAAGTGATCTACGGCGGTGTGGGTCCAGAAACAAGCCACGCATGCACCAACCGCATTCAACCTCTCATTGTCCAAGGTGCCACCAAAGATATGGATATCTGGTACACGGAATCTTTCGGCCCAACACTTACTCTCATCCCGATCGATTCGGACGAGCAGGCGATCGAGATTGCCAACGACACCGAGTACGGGCTGAGCGGAAGCGTCTTCACCGAGAATCTTGGCCGGGGGTTGAAGATTGCCAAAGAGATTGATTCGGGGGCAGTTCACATCAATAGCATGACTGTCCACGATGAGGCGAGCCTCCCGCACGGCGGTGTCAAGAAGAGTGGATGGGGACGATTCAACGCGCAGTGGGGACTCGATGAATTTGTGAAATTGAAGACGGTCACTTATACGGAATCGTGAGGCTGACGTCACGGGTGGCAGCGATGGAGACATGTCATTCACGATGGGCGCGGGTGGCAGCGATGACGCAGATGGACGTTCTCGTGGAGGGTCCATCGACTGGTGGGCGTTGAACGGGCAACGGCCCTCGCTAGTGCGTCTCGGCACTAGGGGTCTAGTTATATCCTCTGCTACATGACCTCGTAGGGCGTACGGAACACACTATGCGAGTTCCGCGGAGCTACACCATGCGAGTTCCGCCTTCAGCACTCTCAGCTTCAACATGTACCTCTGAGAGCGCTCTGCAGACAGTAGACAGCAACACAATCACCCACGCTTGAGTAGCGCGTTAGAGGCTTTGAAATTTGCCTAGCCAATAGGTAGATGGAGCAAAAACAATCCTATACTCGTAATTCGACAATCAGATGTTTTCTTGTTGAGACATTGTATGTGCACATAATGTGCAAGTGAGTTGTGCTAAGAAACTTGGTAGTTTGTGTAGCTTGGTAGTTATATACTTTATACAATATCTATTCCGTTAGTAGTCTATAATAACCATATAACCAACTATTGCATTTCGGAAAGCTTCTGATTCTTCATCTCACCCTCGAATTCGTGGTGTTTTTTCATGCGTCACGGCCGAGATCCGAAGGGTCGCGTTGACCAAAAGCTCGATCGATTTAACCGCTTTCGAGCTGGCCTCACACTAGCCTCGATGCAGCACTCCCAATCTGCACCTTCGAGTTTCTGCGGGTTCCTGTGTTTCCATCAACGTTGGGACTTTTTGGAGTCGGCCGTCGGACATAGACTGCCATGTTGGCGCGAGCGCTACGAGTTTGCAGGCGGCGCACACGTCCGCCGCCCGCACACCGCAATGTCTTGTGTCAACGGCACCACTCCAACCAGACGTATTCAGGGCCTCATACTACATACTTTCAACAACCCCCCCCGAAGCCAAAGCGGCGAATCTTGAGAGCCGTCTTGTGGAGCACGACATGCTTCGGCTTCGGAGCCTGTGGCTACCACTGGCTGTTCGGAGGACCCGTCGACCTTCTTGGAGAGCTGGTTGGTGAAGCTGGCGAGGTCATGGAAGAGGTCGTCGCGATCGCCGCAACGGATGCCATTGCGAAGGAAGTGCCGCCAATCCGGATGGAAGAAGCCGATGAGCTGTTGCGGGCGCGTGCAGGCTACTCAGTAACTCCAAAAGTATGTTCCGGGACAACACCAACAGCCTCCGCATCAACAGCCCCGATTACTTGTACTGACCCAGCATAGGCGGTGGGTCACACGTGTCAGCTATCGTCGAATATGCCGTGCGAAGATGCCTGGTCTGCTGGTGCTTTTACTCTCTTCAATGACGCCAAGAAGGATTGGTGCGAATGGGCGATCTGTGATGGACATGCTGGCCCGAGGACCGCCCACCTGCTCAAAACCCATCTCCCAAGCGCAGTGGGCCAGGACCTATGGGATGCCCATTGCATGTCCAAGCCCTACATTCCACACGACTTGCAAACCATCAACACCATCAAGAAGGCCTTCCTGGACTTGGACCGAGACATTCTCGATCAGGCTGCAAAGCGCATCCAGTCCGGCGGCCCTCTGGCGGAGGTAATCTCCACTGGCGCTGCAGCCTTCTCTGGATCGTGTGCATTGCTGGCACTGTACGACCCCGTCAGTGATGTCTTACGCGTGGCGAACGTCGGCGACTCACGAGCTGTCCTTGGCCGATGGGACCATGGATCGCAAAAGTATGTTGCCAAAGCCATGTCAGTTGACCAGACCGGTTTTAACCAGGACGAGGTGGCGCGCTTGAAGAAAGAGCACCCAGGCGAGGAAGACGTTGTTGATGCTCGGACTGGACGTGTGCATGGCATCGCGATCTCGCGCGCATTTGGCGATGCGAGGTGGAAGTGGGCTACTGATCTCACCCAGCTTGCCCACGACAGATTCTTCGGACCAATTCCGAGGCCGACAGGCTTGATCAAGACTCCGCCTTACCTCACTGCCGAGCCAGAGGTGATGGAAACCAAGCTCAATACGGGCAGCCACCCCGATTTCCTGATCATGGCGAGCGACGGTCTGTGGGACCAGATTTCATCCGATGATGCCGTGACGTGCGTGCAGATGTGGCTCGACAAGAACAAACCGGAGGCATTCATCAGTGACGACCTGGATCAGTCCGGATCCTTGAAAGATTATCTGCACCGGGCGAACCGACCGCCAACATTCACCCGTGCCGAAGACCTTGCCGACGACGATACCTACTTTGACCCAGTTGAGAAACGGCTGAGGTGGCACGTCAAGCCTCAACACTTCGTTGTTGAAGACGAGAACTGCGGGGTTCATTTGATCAAGAACGCTTTGGGGGGCAAGCGGCGCGACCTCTTTACAGGAGTCATGAGCATCCAGCCGCCTTACTCTCGCAGTGTCCGCGACGATATCACCGTGCATGTCATCTTCTTCGGTATTGACACCGAGTCTCTGACCAAGGCCGCGGACGGGAAGTGACTCGCCGTGGATTACATCATGTCCCCCACGTGTCGCATCCGGCGCCGACGAAATGACAGATTCTGCCACAGTTCCCACGTGCAGGCCCTCAGCCTTTGTGGGCTCCGGGCTCTAATTATAATCAATGTAAAACACTTGTTGTAACTCATCACGTTCAATATGTAACTGACGTATTCTACCCTTGCGCTGGCTACACTACAGAGCCAGCCCAAATTTCTTAGGACGGCTAATTATTCAATCGACGTATACAACTATTAGGCTTGTTGACTCATGATGTTGTATATTAATGTGCTCACTGGCTGTATGAAGTTTTGGCTAGCTTAGTAAGATCGCTAGCTTCGCAGTAGCATGATTGAGTGGTCTCGATCTAGGCGCTCTTTATGTCCTCTATCTCCTCGAAGCCAGTCTTCGCATCGATATCGGACGTACCTCGGCATATTCGTCGTGGAAGTGATCTGTCCAAGGACCGGGGGGCTGAGGCTAGGAGCGGGGCGTACCGACGCTCCATCGGGGCCAGGTGGTGCACCCGCGGCCGCGGACTGCGTGCTGGCTCCCATGCCCGCGCACGATGCGGTTATGCGGTGCATTCGACCCGGCCGTCCACAGCTCCTCCATGCTTCCTCTGCATCGCAATACGGAAGGGGCAGGCGCGCTCGGGCTAGCCTCCGCGCGCACTGGCCATCCTCATCTAACAAAAATCCACAGGCCTGCCGGGATGTGGAGGCCACTGCATAAATACTTGGGCGGCTGCCGCGCGCTCGCGGGCGAGCAGCGGCCACCGTGAGAGGAAGCCGTGGCGATGGTCAAGCTGACGCAATGGGCAGCCGCGCTGCTGTCGGCCGCGCTTCTCGCCCACGCCGCCTCTCGCTCTCCGGGCCGACCCCGCTTTTACGCCGGCCATGACCTTTCGTCGCTGAAGATCCTCGAAGATGGCGGCGTCGTCTACCGAGACGCGGCACGCCGCAATGTGAGGCGGCCGGCGGAGGATATCCTGGGAGAGGGCGGAATGAACACGGTCCGTCTGCGGCTCTGGGTCAATCCCCAGGTGCCGTATGGTGGCAATCCCGGCTGTACGTTGTCTCGGCACCGCCATCCACCACCCCCGCCATCCACCATACCGGCTCGGCCGCTGACCCGGCAGCAGACTACGAGACGTACAACCTCGACTACGTCACCACCCTCGCGCAGCGCTTCCACGCCAAGGGCTACCACATCTTCTTGGACTTCCACTTTTCCGACTACTGGGTCTGCGCACTCCCGCCCGTCCATCGCCTCGTCGTGTGCGCTGACGCGCCGTCTCCATAGGGCGACCCTCAACAACAATGGCAGCCGACCGCTTGGCCCGCGACCCTCGCCCCCCTCGCCTACACGCTCCGCCAATACGTCGGACACACCCTGCTCCATCTCCACCGATCCGGCGTCAACCTGGCCATCGTGTCTTTGGGCAACGAAATCCGCCACGGCATGCTCTGGCCGCTCGGCCGCGTCTCCGTCGACATCGAACCCCGATCCGCTCGCGTCGCGCATTTCTCCCCACTCGCAAGTTTCTACTCGGCCGCCCGCCACGGCGTCAACGATGCCGTCGCTCGAGGTGTCCCGAAGCCGCAGGTCATGATCCACCTGGACAACGGTTGGAACATGACGATGCAGGAGCGGTGGTTCGATGCCATCCTGGCGACGGGAAAGGTCAAGGAGGCGGACTGGGATGTTTTTGGGTTTAGCTTCTACCCGTTTTTGGGCACGGAAGCCACCTTGTCCAACTTAAAAAGGACCCTCACGTGGGTGGCGAGGAAATATGGAAAGCCGATCCATATTGTTGAGACGAACTGGCCCGCCGTTTGTACGGGCCGGCGTGCACCCGCGCTCAGTGAGCCGAGTATTCCGGCCAGTGTGGCCGGGCAGGTGCGGTGGGTTCGGAAGCTTGTCCATCTTGTCAAAGGGTGAGTTTTCTGGTCTGGACATGTGTAGGCGAATAGACTTGCTGACTTGCGCGATCAGATTGCCGCAAGGCCTCGGGCAGGGGGTCAATTACTGGGAACCTGGTTGGGTAAACAACACCGCGTTGGGCAGCCGTTGCCAGGATATGATTCTGTTCGATGTCGATTGGCGTAATTACCCGCGCGTGACGGCTTATAGCCGGAAGAGTGTGAAAATGTTCAGGGGTGTCTGATGATGCCTCGTTGTCGGCATAGCTGTATCAAGCGCCTGAGCCAGGTTTCGGAATCGACCTCCCACATAGCTGCCGAGATGATGTTCTTGCCGACGACTCATCCCTCCAGGTGCTACGAGCTGCCGACGGCATGTGCTGAGGTCGGTCGGCGATAGATTATCCGCATACCATACCAGCCATGACTCAAATGTGTATGCCTTGCCATTCAGCCGAATGACTGCCGGTCATGGATTGCACGTCTGTCACCAAGCGAATCTTACGACCTCGAGGTGCATTGGAAACTGGCCCGAGCCGGAGCCTCAGCACGAGAGGGCTCTTCATCGGTCTCCGTTGTGCCGATCGATCGTGCGGGAGACCCAATCTAGCGCGGCCCCGGAGAAGACTCTTCTTGTCGAGACGGGAACGCGCTGCCTTGTGGCTGAGTTGCCTCCTCACCCGTGCCACACGGTGCACAATGGCCTGTTCGAAGACGGTGTTACCGTCGCCCTTGTCATCCAGTTTCGTCGCACCTCGCACATAGCCATCCTTTCTCCCACCTCCCCGAAGGTGGCGGTGCTGCGGCACTGCCTTGCAATGGCCATGTCCTGCATGTTGGCAAAGTGCAGTGGCGTCAGCACGGGAATCTCGCCCAGTTCCGTGGTGTTCACGCTGTCGGACAGGTCCGTGTGCGGCGACTGGTTATCCCGTGAATGCTCTCGGTGTCCTACACGCTGTCGCAAACCATACCCTGACATAACCACTCCGAGTAACCATCGATTATTGTGCGAGTTTGCCACGGTGTTACGGGGGACCTGCGGTCAGCTCGTGAGGGACCTGTGGTCATCGAGAAGGGTCTGTGGGTCCGGGTGCCAAGGGCGGCTGGAGCCGCACCTACGGTACATAAAACGCGGGGTCAGATTGAAGGGCACCTGTCAGTCCACCCGTGATACCACTGATTGGTATCAGGCTGTCCTATACCCTGCTACAAACCAACCCTATAACACACGGAGTATCCTCAGGCTGTCGATATCTCGACATGGCTCGCTGCGCGGGCGGTGCGGAAAGCGTCTGCTCGGAACAGAGCGGAATGGACTCGCTCCACCGCAGCGCTCTCGCTCGACTTCACGCCACCCGGTTATATCACTCTCCGGCTGGTATAGGGGCACGACACCGGACGGACCGTCACGCGCCGAGCGTGGCAGCGCCGCCGCAGCCGAGCGGCACACAGCGGCGCGTCGTTGGCGTGTGGCCGCACGTCCATACTTCACCTCGGGCGGTCGGCGGCGCGGCACTCGGACATGTTGGACACGTGACAGCGCCGAGATGACCGGAGCGCGCTCGGCAGCAGACGCGAACGCGGAGCTGGAGACGAGAGACGGTGTGGATGGACCAGGGAAGCCTTTTCCCCGCGCGCCTTCATTCATTCATTTCCTGGTGGGATGGTTGTGATGCATTCGCTCACCGACCCTCCTCCTCCTCTTCTTCTTCTTCCTCGGCCCCCTCCTTCGCCCCCTCCTCGGCCGCTTCCATGGCGGCCATCTTCGCGTCCAGCCGGGCGTTCAGGCCCTTGGGGTTCAAGCCCACCAGCTTGGACATCTGCTGTTTCAGCCCGGTCTGGGTGCGTCTGTCCTGGCCGGGGCCCGGCGGGTATGTGGCGTTGTGTGCGTCAACCTTCTCCTGGTGCTTGGTGTTCGGCATCGCACGCCACGTCTTGAGCAGCGAGAGGTGCTCTGCGGGCCGCTACGCCCGGACGCGGCCGTGTCCGTAGTTGCCTCGACCGCTCCGGTTGCCGCCCTGGTCCTGTCCGGCGGCGTCGCCGGCGGCGGTGCGCTCCTGTCCCGCGGCCGAGGGCGTGCTGGCTGTGCTCTTTTGGGCGGTGGCCGTCTTCTTGACAACCGCCTTGCCCTTGGTCTTTGGCGGCGCGGAGGTAGTGGCGGTGGGATTGAAGAAGTCGCTGTCGCCTTCCTCGTCCGCCCCGTCCTCGTCCTCGTCGTCGCCGTCCTCGTCGCCGTCCTCGTCGGCGTCCGAGTCTGCGAGGATGACGCCCTCTGCCGCCTTGTCCTCGAGGTTGGTGGTCAGCTGGCGAGAGAAATTGCACATGGCGGCGAAGATGCTGTTGAGGGTCTTGGCCGTCTCACATGAGGAACCCTCGCCCGCCTTTGTGAACCCCCATGGTGCTTGTCCAAGAGCGTTGGTGATGGTGGCGCCGGTCCAGTAGCGGATGGTGTTGTCCTCTTTCTTGTCGGCGATGGTGGCGGTGGTCTTGGACAGCCAGAAGTCTTTGTCGAACTTCTCCCCGGCCTTGAGGTCGCGGAAGAGAGTCACGAGGAGGTTGAGGGCGAAGCGCATGGCCACTAAAATCAGAGAAGAAGCGTCAGCCATCTCTCTTTACAAGTCAATCAAGTGTGGTGAACGAGAGATTCAGTCCAGGACCAGCCGTTCGTGGCCCAAGCATAGCCGTGTTGACGGCAACCTCACACCGATGAAGCTTAGGGAAAGACCGGATGAAGAAAGGCCCAGGAAGAATCCAAAGTCCATGGTTGGTCATCGTTGGTGGCAGCGAGCTCGCATGCGTGTTGATCCACATCGATGCCGCTCCAAACGAAAATGGACGTCCAGAACGAGCAGACGAGGGATGCAGCGCCAGGGCGTCTGGTTGGTGGCGGGGGGACGGCCGCAGCTGTGATGGTGCACATCGACTCAGGGTGGTGACCAGCACAACAGTCCGACGATAGCAGCTGCAATCGAAGCAGCGCGTGTGATGGACCGTGTTGTTCTCTCGACTGTGTGCAGCCAGTCCAGCGGCCGCGCGAAGAAGAAAAACCCAGATCATTGGACGAGACGTCGCGACCACGGCCGCTCGACGGACATCGAGTTGTGACTGCGCTCGTGGCCGGTCTGCTCTCCTGGCTTGGCGGGTCTGGTCCAGCTCCAACCAGGCGGAAAGTCCAAAGGCATGGTCGGCGCGCCACTACCAGGGCGAGTGGACTCAGGGGGAGGGGAGGGGGATAGGGGCAAATGTGATGCGCTCGTCTTTTAACTTACTGCCATTTCGCACGGTGGCGCCGGCTTCCACGAGCAGCCGGCGAAGCTCTTCTTCGATGCCGTCCTGGAGGGCGGCGGCGGCGGCGGCGGTAGGGACGGTGGCGGAGGCAGAAGGGGCGGCGGCGGAGACAGAAGGGGCGGCGGAGGTGGTGGAGGCGTCCTCCATGAGGACGTCCTCGGTGTTGGTGAGGAGTTCGGACTGAGAAGTGGTCAGTATCGCCTCTCTTTGGGCACGGTCGCCGTCCTGGCTGACTTACAATGCCGTCGCCGGAGTTCATGTTGATGTTTCTTCTAGGCATTCGCGTCAACACATTTGCCATGCGCTGCAACGACTGCATCGCTGGTTGCGACCCAAAAGGGCTATACTCACGTCTCTGTCGTGGCGTTATGTCGAATGGAAGGGAGTGGGCTTGTTTCCACAGGCTGTATAGCTCTCTATTGGCGCCACCGCAGTTTTACCGGTCGGAGTGAACATTGACAGTGAAACGCAGCAAACGGCTCGACTCGACTCGGCTTGACTCGACTCCTACAAGGCACTTTCGGGGTTGGGATCAAAAAGACTTTGCTGCCGATCGCTGTTCACTTCTTCCTCTTCACAAGAACCGTCTCAGATACACGTCCAGACCACCGCTATTACGCTGTTACGAGACCTACGGGCAATCGGTGCATTGTTCACGAGCACTCTCTTCTCGTTCACAAGCACCCTCTTCTGGTTCACGAGCACTCTCTTCTCGTTCACAAGCACCCTCTTCTCACTGTCGGTCGCGCTACCCAAGTAGCCCCTTGTTTACAAGCGTCCCTTACGATCGCTCATCGCGCCGGCATCTCGAAAATAGGTCTGCATCCGCCTGTTCGACGACATAGCGAAGGAATCGGGAGAGCCTACCGTTCACCTTCACGTTGGACTACAGCTTCTTTCACTCCGTCTTTGCCTTTGTTCATCGACCGCTACAAACACCACCGGCCAGCATCAAAGAGCTTGTAACAATACCATTGACCTGAGTGAAGACCCATCTCGTGCTGCTTCTGCACTCCCTACGGCGGCGGCGACCTCGATACTGCAGCTCTTCCGCCATCTCCAATCTACGACGCAACTCGCAGACCACCCGAAAGTCCCCAACCCCCTTCCGAAACGTCTCCGCCCGCCACTTCTTGCACCACCGTCCTCAGCAGGGTTCATTCCATACGAGTTCGCCGCGACGACCGACACCATCCACCGTGGGCTCACCACGCAGTGGCAGATGCGTCGAGCCAACAGGCGGGTTGTGCTAACGCCGGTCCAACAGGCGGGTTGTGCTAACGCCGGTCGCAGATGGCGCCACGCACCGAGATCGATTGGAATCACCACCAGGTCTACTTCGACCAGAAGCAACCCGCCTTCTCCCAAGTAATCTCGCACGGAGTCCATCGGACCTTCCTCGACTCGCCCCAGGATCAAGACACCAAAGACCAGCTCGTCGAGGTCTGCCAGTCCATCGTCCACACGTACCAACACACGCCTCGACACGTCTCGACTCTCATTAGCAGCCGTGCCGCCACGGCCACAATCCAACTCGAGGCCGATCTCCTCGTGGGCATCTCCTCCACCTTGAACTGCTACGAGTCGATCGGAAGGGATGCCGACACCGACAAAATCGGCCTGTTCTTGTTTGTCTTCAAGAGGTTGATCGCGGCCGTGGAGAGCGACACGCTGGATGGAATGGAGGGCGTGGAGCGGAATTCAGCGTTCAGGGGGCTGGTTATGGTTATGGTTCTGGTTCTGGCTCTGGCTCTGGCTCTGGCTCTGGCTCTGGCTCTGGCTCTGGCTCTGGTGTGTGCCATGTGCCATGTGCAGATGACCACGAATGAGCAGCACATGGAAAGCCTTGACCATGTGGTTCGCACCGCCTCGCACTACTAAGTAACCTGAAAATCCATACATAACTCGTTGACTAGTTAGTCTTTTTCATACATCTCTGTTGGAACTAACGTATACGACGAATAGGTTGGCCAAACCAATAGACCGGCCAGTGATGCGGTCACTGTTGCAGCGGTGGAAAGTGACGGAAAGTGGTGGGACTAGGTAATAGGGTGGACCCTTAGAATTTCGGCTCGGCCCTTCTGGACCGAGCCGGGTCTTGGCGCCACCCCTACGAAAGCTTACATCCGCGCACACGTAGATTCCTTTCCCTCTTCAGTTCGAGATATAGTTATCAAAACAGCTGTATTAAATTATATCTGCGCGCTCGGATTATTATATCTCGAACTCACTATCTACACCACTACTGCGCTGCGCAAAAGGGCCCGTCGAACTACATCCAGACGCCCAAATAACGTATGCGCACCCTACAACCTAAACTAAACCAACCAGCGCCGTAAGAAGGCTATAGAGAGCTTCTTAACGGCAGAGGGCGGCGTCACCGGCCGCAGCGGAAGAAGAAAGACTAACAGAACTAAAGATAGGCGCACTAGTATTATTAACGCTAAGACTCTTATTGAGGGCCTTACTATAGAAGAAACCTAAGAGGTAAAAGAGCGTACGACTAACTACCTAAAGCTATACGAGTACACCCCCGACAAGCTCGAAAACTATATAATAGAACACGGAATCGAGAAGGTCTACGACGCTATAGCCCTTGTCGAGACCCTGTTCTATAAGAAGCTAGAAGAGAATAGACAGTTAAGAGAGGAAGTAGAAGCGATAGCTGCCAAGAGAGCGTTGGCAGAAACCACTATTAAAGTGCTCGAGAATTAGGCCGCAGCACGATTGGCTTAACTGAATAGGCTAAGAGCTCAGCTAGCTAATATAGTGATCCGGGCACGCAGATATGATTCAATACGGCCTTTTTGATAACTATATCTCGAACTGAAGAGGGAAAGGAATCTATGTAGTGGTGGTGGTGGGCTTTGATAGTGGTGGTGCCAAGGCCCGGCTCGGCCCGGACGGGCCGAGCCGAAATTCCAGGGTCCACCCTATCAATCTGTCCCACCTCTTTCTACCACCGCAACACTACCCCCCTCCCTTACCAGCGGTTGCCCTCGACCGCTTAGTTACCTTATCCATCCGAAAATGTCCACTTTTTTTTTTTTTTTTTTTTTTTTTTTTTTTTTTGATTCGATTCGCCTCTTTTCTCGAAAGCTCCTTTCAACGTCGACGTCACCTCTTCCGTCTTCTATTAAAAACGACGTTCTTCTTATCGCGTCTTTCATTTCTTATATGTTCGGCGTCTGAAGTCCTTCACTTGGCGTTCTTGTAATCGGCTCCATCTGATCTGTGTTGCGACGGTGGAAAGAGGTGGGACAGATTGATGGGGTGGACCCTGGAATTTCGGCTCGGCCCGTCCGGGCCGAACCGGGCCTTGGCACCACCACCATCAAAGCCCACCACCACCACTATATAGATTCCTTTCCCTCTTCAGTTCGAGATATAGTTATCAAAAAGGCCGTATTGAATCATATCTGCGTGCCCGGATCATTATATCTCGAACTCACTCTCCACAACCCCCGCGCTGCGCGAAAGGGCCCGTCGAATCATCCGGAAACCCGAATAACGCACGCGCACCCAACAACACCAAACAACCCCAAGGCACCGTAAGAAGATGGAAGGCTTCTCAGCGGTAGAGAGCGGCGTCACAGGCCGCAGCGGAAAGAGAAAGACTGACAGACCGAGGGATAGGCGTACCAGCGTTCTCGATAACGGAACGACTAATAAAGGCCTTACGGAAGAAGAGGTAAATGAAGCGAGAAAGGGCATAGAGGGCTATGCCGAACTGTATAGACGCACGCCGGACGAGATAGGAGAATATCTTACAGAGCACGGAGCTGAGAAGGTGTTTGACATTATCACCTTTATAGAAAAGAAGTTCTATAGGAACGTAGAAGAAAACAGACAGTTAAGGGAAGAAGTAGAGACGGTAAGGGCCGAGAAGGAATCGGCCGAGACCATCATCGACGTGCTGGAACACCAGGCGGCGAATCGAACGGCGCAACTAAAGGCACTGAAGGATCAACTTGCTGATATGGAAGCAGCGATGTCGACGGCACCGCCGCCACCGCACCGAGAAGAACAAGCAGAGACCGCTTTACCGGCAGCCTACAGTCAAGGTGGCACGTCGATGACATTACTACCAGACCTACCGGCGTTTAAGGGCGGAGACCCCGAAGAGTGGGAAGCGTTTAAGAAGAAGATCAAGAATAAGATAAGCCGCGATCACGCATCGAACAGCGCCGGAGATAGATTGGCGTACCTGGAATCGCGGTTAGAAGGTAAAGCTTTTTCGCTAGTGGCGGACCTGGAAGAGGTAACCGCTAAAGAAGCAATTAAAGCGCTAGATCAACGCTTCGGAGATCCATTCAGAAAGAAGACAGCCCGCGAGCAACTAGATAAGATCAACCAGAACCGGCAGACGTTCGAGGAGTTCTACGGATTGTTCAGAAAATATGCTATTAGAGCGAGGGTAGCGGAAGATGAGCAGCTCCACCTATTAAGGCAGAAGCTAAGTCCTGAACTGGCCGCCGCTATAGCGTCTGTAGAAGACGAAGATCTTGAGAGCTTTGTGCACCAGGCGAGAGTCACCGCCAGAAACCTAAATGCGTACGGAAGGCCGACGACACGCGAATTGGTTCAGAAGCCGTCGCCGTCGGCGCAGACAACGAGACCCCCTGCGCCTTTCAGGAGAGCCCCCCAGCAGCCATCGTATTCGCAGCGGTCATCGTTCGCCCCTACCTGCTACGCGTGTAGAAAGCCTGGCTATATCGCTACGAGATGCCAAGCGACGGCCCAACAGAAGCAGGAGTATCGCGCTATAAAGCAGCAGCCGTCAACGCCGAGAAAGACTATTCAAGCCATCGAACCGGCACCGAACGATACTAACAGTGTAGACGGTGGGGTGCAGCTAAGAATTATGGGAAAAGATCAGCTGGACGGATAGACCCCCCATCCAGCTTGAACGATAGGGCACCCTCGCGAACAGCACGAGAAGAAAGCATCAACAGTTGCAGCAATCAGCTATCGGCTGCGGTGGAGGTGAACACGGAAACAGCTATTATCCTTCCGATCACTGTCTACCCCCTTGACAGATCGAGCAAACCACTTCAGTTGAGAGCTTTTATCGATACAGGAGCTCTTATCGGAGCAGCTATCTACCACCGGCTAGTTTAGAAGCTGATAAAAGGATATAGCTACCCAGTGGAATTGGCGTCGCCGACGCGGATTTCGGCATATAACGGACAGGACACAGAGAGTGTCACGCACTACGTGCCATTAAGGACCACTTTGGCTGGTCGCACCACGGAAGCGACGTTCCGAATTATGGATATCGGAAGATTTGACATTATTATAGGGCAGAAATGGATAAAGAACCAGAAAGCCGTCATTAATGTAGACGAAGGCAAGATAGGGTTCAAAACCCTAGGCGACGAGACCGCCGCCGCCGAGCCGAAAGCTACGGAGTCCGCCAAAGCGGCTCCGTCCGATCGTTCCGAACCCCTGGTCACAGTCGGAATAATAAGTTCAGAAGCCATAACGACCTTCGCGAAGTCGTCGGACAATGAGATTTACGCCATCTCTATAAAGGACATCGAAGACCACAGAAAGATGATGGCGGAAGAAGAAGTAGATCTACTGGAGGTGTTACCGGAAGAGCTCCATAGTTACGCTGATGTCTTCTCGAAAGCAGACTCTAACCTCTTGCCGCTCCATCGGCCGGAATACGATAATAAAATCAGGTTGAAAGAAGGGGCCACCTTGCCAAGAACCGAGCCCCTAAGACGACTGTCACCGGCCGAACTAGACCAAGTGGAGGTGTTTGTTCGTGAAAACCTGGCGAAGAAGTTCATTACGCCGAGCTCCGCGGAATATGCGTCACCGATTCTTTTCGTAAGGAAACCAGGGGGTAGTCTGCGACTCTGCGTAGACTATCGCGGCCTTAACGAGGTCACCAAGAGAGACGTGTATCCACTGCCGTTGATCGACGAGACCATCTAAAGAGTGGCGAAGGCTAAGTAGTTCAGCAAGCTGGACATCCGCCAAGCGTTCCATCGGTTAAGAAATAAGGAAGGACAGACGGAAGATCTCACGACGTTCGCTACGCGTATAGGCAATTTTAAGTGGCTGGTAATGCCGTTCGGACTTACCAACGCGCCGGCGGTGTGGCAACGCTTCATAAACCACTCCTTTATGGACATGCTGGAGCGGTTCGTGTCTATCTATTTGGACGACATTCTTATCTACACCGATGGAACGAGAGAGCAACACACGGACCACATCGAGAGAGTATTGAAGAGGCTCCGCGAGGTAGGATTGAACGCGGACACGAAGAAGAGCGAGTTCTATCAAACTGAAGTCAAATATCTCGGTCTTATCGTCGGAAGGGATGGAATTCGTATGGACCCCTCAAAGGTCGCCGCCGTCGCGGAGTGGAAGCAGCCGAAATCCGGAAACACTACGCAAATCAGAGCGTTTCTCGGCTTCTGCAGCTACTATCGACGGTTCATTAAGGACTTCAGTAAGATAGCGAGACCCCTGAACGAGGCGCTAAAGAAAGAGGCCGCCGGCCTATGGAATGAGAGGTGCACGGAAGCTTTCGTGCAGCTAAAAGAAGCAGTGGCCTCTGCACCAGTGCTGGCACACTTCCGGCTAGAAAAGACGATCTACGTAGAAACGGACGCTTCCGACACAGTAACGGCCGGGGTCCTATCTCAATATAGTAACGACGAAACCCTGCATCCAGTCGCCTTCTTCAGCAAGTCAATAAGCGAAGCTAAGCGGAATTACGCCATCTACGATAAAGAGCTACTGGCGATCATTCAGGCTTTCGAGGAATGGAAACCGGAGCTTATGGCTGGAAAGAGCACGGTCCAGGTTCTTACGGACCACCAGTCACTGACCTACTTTATGAAGACGCAGAAGCTCTTACGTCGTTAAGCACGGTGGGCTGCCTACTTATTAGGGTTCGACTTTAAGATCACATATCGACCAGGAGCTCAAAACGGAAAGGCTGACGCGCTGACGCGAAGAGAAGGGAAGACGAGCCGCGCGAAGGAAGACCCTAACATGTTCCAGAAGGTGTTGACCGAGCGAATAGTAGACGCTAAGGTGTTGAAGGAAGCGGGGATCTGCGCGGCAGAACTGCAGACCGAACCGGAACCGACGGAACCGGAGCCGCCGAGGGAAGAAAAGACGCTCTACGAGAAGGTGGAACAACTCAATCAACAACAGAAGCTCGGCAAGACCGGTTCAGGGAAGATGATAGTTCCGGAAGAACTAATTACAGAAGTTATCTAGCTGATCCATAGCTCCGTAGATGTTGGCTACGCCGGAGCGAAGAAAACGATGGAAGCTATAAGGACGGTCTACTGGTTTCCGCGGATCTACGAACGGATCCTTCGATTTATCGCCAATTGCCACGCGTACAGAGCCGCGAAGCTACGTTACGGCCTTCCGGCAGGCTTATTGAAGCCGCTTCCGATCTCCGAGAAGCCTTGGCAGCATATTACGATAGACTTCGTAACCGGCCTGCCGGATTCCGATGGATGCGACGCCACACTAAACGTAGTGGACCGATTGAGCAAAGAGCGCCACTTCATCCCCTGCCGAGCGAGAGACGAAGGAACCACTGCGGAAGAGACGGCGAGAATGTTAATCCAACACGTATAGAAGCACCACGGGCTGCCGGACACTATCACTACGGATAGGGGTCCTCAATTCACCGCCGATGTATGGAAAGCTATCAACCAAGCTCTCGGAATTCGTGGAAAACTCAGCACAGCCGCTTACCCGCAGACCGATGGCCAGTCTGAGGTAGCTAACCGAGAGATAGAGCGATATCTGCGAAACTTCTGCGGCCATCATCAAGAAGACTGGGTTAAGGTGTTGCCGATGGCCGAATTCTGCGCTAACTCGTTACCGTCTAAGTCCACCTCGCTGGCACCGTTCGAGATAACGCATAGCTATCTTCCGAGGATGAGCTTCCAGCCGCTAAGCGACGCCAGCTCGCCGGAGTTTTCCACCACCGCTACGTCGTCGAAGAGAGTCGCCGCCGCGACGGCAGAAGCGCTACGATCACAGATGGAAGAAGCAATCAAAGTGGCGAAAGAAGCGATGGAGACGGCTCAGAAGAAGATGGTGACTCGAGCTAATAGAAAGCGGTCACCGACGGAATTCGAGGAAGGCCAAAAGGTATGGCTCAATACGCGGAACCTGAGGCTAAAAGGGAACGCGAAGCTCAACCCACGTTACGTAGGTCCGTTCAAGATAATAGAAAAGAGGTCGCCGGTGACTTATCGGCTCGAGCTGCCGAAGGCGTTCCGGATCCACGACGTTTTCCATTCGGATCTGCTGAGCCTGGACCCTGAGAACGGCCTGCCGGAACAAGGCTTCGCCGAACCTCCACCAGTTGAGATAGACGGTAATAAAGAAGAGTGGGAGGTAGAAGATGTGATAGACGTAAAGAAGATAAGGGGGTCTATCAAAGCGAGGATCTCGTAGAAGGGGTGGCCGGAAGATTATAAATGGTATCCGGTCGAGAATCTCCGGAATTCGGCGGAGCTGCTAAGAGACTTTTACGCGCGGAATCCGACGAAGCCGAAGCCGGAATGGCTCCGAAACTAAGTGCTCCGAAAGAAGAAGAAAAAGAAGATAGCCGCGTCCGCTCCACCGGCGTGGAAGCCGATGAAGACGATCGTCGCTTTCCGAAAGGTCTTCGAGGGCGCCGTACGTGCAGCGGCAGGAAGCTCGCCGACACCGTAGCGCGCCAGCGCCGCCGACCGCGTCGGCGGCGATGACCTTGTAGGATAAGGAAGAAGAAGAAGAAGAAACGGAACCGTGGACGGATCTATATAGACCTCCGAAACAGCGCACAGACCGCCCAGACCGCAGCTCAGATAACAGAACGGCTCAGATCAGATGGGGCGATCACATAAACGCCAAGTAAAGGACTTCAGACGCCGAAGATATAAGAAATGGAAGACGCGATGAGAAGACGTCGTTTTTGATAGAAGAAGGATGAGGTGACGTCGACTTTAAAGAGAATTTTCAAAAAAAAAAAAAAAAAAAAAAAGTGGAGATTTTCGGATGGACGAAGTAGCTAAGCGGTCGAGGGCGACCGCTGGTAAGGGAGGGGGGTAGTGTTGCGACGGTGGAAAGAGGTGGGACAGATTGATGGGGTGGACCCTAGAATTTCGGCTCGGCCCGTCCGGGCCGAACCGGGCCTTGGCACCACTACCATCAAAGCCCACCACCACCACTACATAGATTCCTTTCCCTCTTCAGTTCGAGATATAGTTATCAAAAAGGCCGTATTGAATCATATCTGCGTGCCCGGATCAATCTGAACTGTTCGGTCATCTAAGCTGCGGTCTGGGCGGTCTGTACGCCGGCGCGGAGGTCTATATAGATCTTTCCGCTGCGCCGTTCTTCTTCTTCTTTTTCTCTTCTACCAAAGTCCTTAGCCACTGCAGGGGGGGCGGCGCTGGCACGCCACGGCGTCGGCGAGCTTGCTGCCGACCGCCGATAGGTAGTGGCTGCGTCGAAGACCTCCCCGAAGGTGACCGACACGATCGTTTCCATCGGCTTCCGTGCCGGTGGAGCGGACGTGTCTCCATTGTCGGCATCAGAGCCATTCCGGCTTCGGCTTCGTCGGATTCCGCGCGTAAAAGTCTCTTAGCAGCTCCGCCAAATTCCGGAGGTTCTCGATCGGATACCATTCGTAGTCTTCTGGCCACCCCTTCTACGATATTCTCGCTTTGATGGACCCCCTCGTCTTCTTTACGTCTATTACGTCTTCTACCTCCCATTCTTCTTCTTTACTATCGTCCATTTCAACCGGCGGGGGTTCGGTGAACCCCTGCCTCGGCAGACCGTCCTTAGGGTCCAGGCTTAGTAGATCTGAATGAAAAACGTCGTAGATCCGGAACGCTTTTGGCAGCTCGAGTCGATAGGTCACCGGCGACCTCTTTTCTATTATCTTGAATGGACCCACGTAACGTAGGTTGAGCTTCGCGTTCCCTTTTAGCCTCAGGTTCCGCGTATTAAGCTATACCTTTTGGCCTTCCTCGAATTCCATCGGTAACCGCTTTCTATTAGCTCGATTCACCATCTTCTTCTAAGCCGATTCCATCGCTTCTTTCGCTACTTTGACCGCTTCTTCCATCTGAGATCGGAGCGCTTCTGCCGTCGCGGCGGCGACTCTCTTCGACGACGTGGCGGTAGTGGAAAACTCCGGCGAGCTGGCGTCGCTTGGCGGCTGGAAGCTTATCCTCGGAAGATAGCTATGCGTTATCTCGAACGGTGCTAGCGAGGTGGCCTTAGACGGTAACGAGTTAGCGCAGAATTCGGCCATCGGCAACACCTTAACCCAGTCTTCTTAATAATGGCCGCAGAAGGTTCGTAGATATCGCTCTATCTCTCGGTTAGCCACCTTAGACTGGCCATCGGTCTGCGGGTAAGCGGCTGTGCTAAGCTTTCCATAGATTCCGAGAGCTCGATTAATAGCTTTCTACACGTTAGCAGTGAATTGAGGACCTCTATCCGTAGTAATAGTGTCTGGCAGCCTATAGTGCTTCCACACGTGTTGAATTAACATCCGTGCGGTCTCTTCCGCAGTGGTTCCTTCGTCTCTCGCTCGGCAGGGGATGAAGTGGCGTTCTTTGCTTAATCGGTCTACTACGTTCAGCGTAGCGTCGCATCTATCGGAATCCGGCAGGCCGGTTACGAAGTCTATCGTAATATGCTGCCACGGCTTCTCGGGGATCGGAAGGGGCTTTAATAGGCCGGCCGGAAGACCGTAACGTAGCTTCGCGGCTCTGCATACGTGGCAATTGGCGATAAATCGAAGGATCCGTTTATAGATCCGCGGAAACCAGTAGACCGTCCTTATAGCTTCTATCGTTTTCTTTGCTCCGGCGTAGCCAACATCTACGGAGCTATAGATCAGCTGGATGACTTCTGTAATTAGTTCTTCCGGAACTATCATCTTCCCTAAACCGGTTTTGCCGAGCTTCTGTTGTTGATTGAGTCGTTCCACCTTCTCGTAGAGCGTCTTTTCTTCTATCGGCGGCTCCGGTTCCGTCGGTTCCGGTTCGGTCTGCAGTTCTGCCGCGCAGATCCCCGCTTCCTTCAACACCTTAGCGTCTACTATTCGCTCTGTTAACACCTTCTGGAACATGTTCGGATCTTCTTTCGCGTAGCTGGTTTTTCCTTCTCTTCTCGTCAGCGCGTCGGCCTTTCCGTTTTGAGCTCCGGGTCGATAGGTAATCTTAAAGTCGAACCCTGATAAGTAGGCCGCCCACCGAGCTTGACGGCGTAAGAGCTTCTGCGTCTTTATAAAGTAAGTCAGCGACTGGTGGTCCGTAAGGACCTGGATTGGCCCTTTTCCAGCTATAAGTTCCGGTTTCTACTCTTTAAAGGCCTGAATAATAGCCAGCAGCTCCTTATCGTAGATGGCGTAATTCCGCTCTGCTTCGCTTATTGACTTGCTAAAGAAGGCGACGGGGTGGAGGGTTTCGTCGTTACCGTATTAAGAAAGGACTCCGGCCGTTACTGTGTCGGAAGCGTCCGTTTCTACGTAGATCGCTTTTTCTGGTCGGAAGTGTGCCAGAACCGGCGCTAATGCCACAGCTTCTTTCAGCCGGTTAAAGGCTTCCGTGCACCTCTCGTTCTATAGGCCGGCGGCCTCTTTCTTTAGCGCCTCGTTCAAGGGTCTCGCTATCTTGCTGAAGTCCTTAATAAACCGTCGATAGTAGCTGCAGAAGCCGAGAAACGCCCTGATTTGCGTAGTGTTTCCGGATTTCGGCTGCTTCCACTCTGCGACGGCGGCGACCTTTGAGGGGTCTATACGAATTCCATCTCTTCCGACGATAAGACCGAGATATTTAACCTCGGTTTAATAGAACTCGCTCTTCTTCGTGTCCGCGTTCAACCCGACCTCGCGGAGCCTGATCAACACCTTCTCGATGTAGTCCGTGTGTTGTTCTCTCGTTCTATCTGTATAGATAAGGATGTCGTCCAGGTAGATAGACACGAACCGTTCTAACATGTCTATAAAGGTGTAGTTTATAAAGCGTTGCCACACTGCCGGCGCGTTTGTAAGTCCGAAAGGCATCACCAACCACTTGAAATTGCCTATACGCGTCGCGAACGTCGTAAGGTCTTCTGTCAGTCCTTCTTCATTCCTCAGTCGGTGGAACGCTTAGCAGATGTCCAGCTTGCTGAACTACTTAGCCTTCGCCACTCTTTGGATAGTCTCGTCGATCAACGGCAGTGGGTATACGTCTCTTTTGGTGACCTTATTGAGGCCTCGATAGTCCACGCAGAGTCTCAGACTACCCCCTAGTTTCCTTACGAAAAGAATCGGTAACGCGTATTCCGCGGAGCTCGGTGTAATGAACTTCTTCGCCAGGTTTTCGCGAACAAACACCTCCACCTAGTCCAGTTCGGCTGGTGACAGTCGTCTTAGGGGCTCGGTCCTTAGCAGCGTAGCTCCCTCTTTCAGTCGGATTTTGTTGTTATATTCCGGTCGATAAAGCGGCAATAGGTTGGAGTCGGCTTTCGAGAACACGTCAGCGTAACTATAGAGCTCGTTTGGTAGCACCTCTAGTGGATCCACTTCTTCTTCCGCCATTATCTTTCTGTGGTCTTCGATGTCCTTTATAGAGATAGCGTAAATCTCATTGTCCAGCGACTTCGCGAGGGTCGATAAAGCTTCCGAGCTCATTATCCCTATCGTGCCTTAAGGGTCAGGCCGATCCATCGAAGCCGCTTTGACCTTCGTGACGTTCGGTTTGGCGTTGGCCACTGTGACCGATTCGGTGACTGATTTGACGGCGGCTGAACCGCTGATCGGTTTTCTGAATCCGATTGTGCCTTCTCCTACGTTAATAATCGCTCCCTGGTTCTTCATCTATTTCTGTCCTATAATAATGTCAAATCTTCCGATATCTATAATTCGGAACGTCGCTTCCGTAGTGCGACCAGCCAAGGTTGTCCTTAATAGCACATAGTGCGTGACACTCTCAGTGTCTTGTCCGTTATATGCCGAAATCCGCGTCGGCGACGCCAGTTCCACTGGGTAGCCGTATCTATTTGTTAGCTTCCGGACCAGTCGGTGGTGGATCGCCGCGCTGATAAGAGCTCCTGTGTCGATAAAAGCTTTCAGCTGAAATGGTTTGCTCGATCTGTCAAGGGGGTAGACAGTGATTGGAAGAATGATAGCTGTTTCCGTGTTCACTTCCACCGCCGCCGAGAGCGGATCGCTGCAGCTGTTGACGCTCTCTTTCGTCGACGTAGTTCTCGTTAGTGCCCTGTTGTCCATGCTGGATAGGGGGCCTATCCTTCCAGCTGGTCTTTTCCCAGGATTCGCAGGGGCACTCCACCGTCTACGCTATCGATGTCGTTCGGAGCCGGTTCGATGGCCTAAATAGTCTTTCTCGGCGGTGGCAGCTGCTGCTTCATAGCGCGGTATTCCTGCTTCTGCTTATCCGAGGCTTGGCATCTCGTAGCGATGTAGCCAGGCTTTCTACACGCGTAACAAGTGGGGACGAACGACGAACGCTGCGAATACGATAGCTGCTGGGGGGTTCGTCGGAAAGGCACAGGGGCTCTAACTGCTTGCGTCGACGGTGACGGCTTCTGAATCGGTTCGCATGTCGTCAGTTTTCCGTACGCATTTAGGTTCCTTGCTGTTACTCTCGCCTGGTGCACAAAGCTCTTAAGATCTTCGTCTTCCACCGACGCTATAGCGGCGGCCAGTTCAGGACTCAGCTTCTGCCTTAATAGGTGGAGCTGCTTATCTTCCGCCACCCTCGCTCTAATAGCATATTTTCTGAACAATCCGTAGAACTCCTCGAACGTCTGCCGGTTCTGGTTGATCTTATCTAGTTGCTCGCGGGCTGTCTTCTTTCTAAATAGATCTCCGAAGCGTTGATCTAGCGCTTTGATTGCTTCTTCAGCAGTTACCTCTTCTAGGTCCGCTACTAGCGAGAAAGCTTCTCCTTCTAGTCGCGATTCTAGGTACGCCAATTGATCCTCTTCGCTGCTCGATGCGTAATCGCGGCTTATCTTGTTCTTGATCTTCTTCTTAAACGCTTCCTACTCTTTAGGGTCTCCGCCTCTAAACGCTAGTAGATCCGGTAATAACGTTACCGGCGTGCCACCTTAACTGTAGGCCGCCAGTGAGGCGGTCTCTGCTGGTTCTTCTCGATGCGGTGGCGGCGGCGCCGACGACATCGCTGCTTCTATATCAGCCAGTTGGTCCTTTAGCGCCTTTAGCTGCGCTGTTCGATTCGCCGCCTGGTTTTCCAGCACGTCGATAATGGTCTCGGCCGATTCCCTCTCGGCCCTTACCGTCTCTACTTCTTCTCTTAGCTGTCTCTTTTCTTCTAGCGTTCTGAAAAACAGCGTCTTAATGAGGTCTATACTGTCGTAGACCTTTCCTATCCTATTCTCATTTACATAGTCTTCCAATTCCTCGATCGTGCAGTCGTAGATCTTCCTATATTCAGCTATTCGTTCCTTGAAATCAGCGGTCTCTTCCTCTGTAAAGCCGCTAATAACGATCTTATCGTCAATGACACTGGAGCGCCTACTCGCTCTGTCAGTCTTTCTCTTTCCGCGGCGGCCTGTTACGCCGCTGCTCTCTACCGCTGAGAAGTCTTCCATCTTCTTACAGTGCCTTAGGTGCTGTTCGGTTTGGTGTTGTTGGGTGCGCGTACGTTATTCGGGTTTCCGGATGATTCGACGGGCCCTTTCGCGCAGCGCGGGGGTTGTAGAGAGTGAGTTCGAGATATAATAATCCGGGCACGCAGATATAATTCAATACGGCCTTTTTGATAACTATATCTCGAACTGAAGAGGGAAAGGAATCTATGTAGTGGTGGTGGTGGGCTTTGATAGTGGTGGTGCCAAGGCCCGGCTCGGCCCGGACGGGCCGAGCCGAAATTCCAGGGTCCACCCCATCAATCTGTCCCACCTCTTTCTACCACCGCAACATATAGCAGCGTTAACGTCGTTAGCGGCGCCGCCGCTACTAAAAAACTACACAAACTACACCTCTCCTGCTGCCTACAGTCAAGGTGGCATTTCGATAACGTTATTACCTAACCTACAGGTCTTTAGCAGCGGAAATCCGGAGACACAGGAAGTTTTTAAGAAAAAATAAATAAATAAGATAAACTGCGATTACGCCAACAACAGCGAAGAGGACAAATTGGCATACCTTTAATTACGGCTAGACAGTAAGGCGTTTACGCTAGTAGCGGACTTAGAAGAAGCTACCGCTGCCGAGGCTCTTAAAGCCTTAGATTAGCGCTTCGCAGATTACTTCTGCGAGCAGACGGCTCGCGAACAACTAGACAAGGTCAACCAACACCAGCTATCGTTCAAAGAGTTCTACAGACAGTTCCGAAAGCACGCAATCTAAGCGAAAGTGCCGGAGAGCGAGCAACTACACCTGCTAAGGAAGAAGTTAAGGCCTAAACTAGCTAACGCCCTAGTCTCTGTAAGAACTAAAGACCTTTAAGCCTTCGTAGACTAAGCAAGAGTTCTACAGACAGTTCCGAAAGCACGCAATCTAAGCGAAAGTGCCGGAGAGCGAGCAACTACACCTGCTAAGGAAGAAGTTAAGGCCTAAACTAGCTAACGCCCTAGTCTCTGTAAGAACTAAAGACCTTTAAGCCTTCGTAGACTAAGCAAGAGTTACGGCCAGAAACATAAATAAATACAGGAAATTAGCAACTTAAGAAATAGGTTAGCGACTACCGTTCGCGCTATCGACCCGGCCTCCTTCCTCCTTTCGACGCGGCCCCTAGCAACTGTCTTACCCCCCCCTGTTCGACATTCGTCCCTATATGTTATACGTGTAGAAAGCCTAGCTATATTGCTACTAGATGCCAGGCTACCACTTAGCAGAAGAGAGAATATTAAGCAACGAGACCTACGACACTGCCGAGCAAGAGTGTCTAGGCTATAGAATCGGCGCCGAACGACATTAACAGTGTAGACGGCGGAGTACTATTAAGAATCCTAGGAAAAGACTAGCTAGACGGATAGGCCCCCTACCTAGTATAAACGAAAGGGCACTACTACGATCTACGTCGCTAGAAGAAGAAAGCATTAATAGCTGTAACGACCTACTCTTAGCTACAGTAGAGGCGAACACAGACTCCGCTATTATCCTTCTAATTACTATCCACCCTCTAGAGGGCTCGCGCTAGCCTCTTTAGCTAAAAGCTTTTATCGACATAGGAGCCCTTATCAGCGCGGCAATCTACTATTGACTAGTTTGGAAGCTAGCAAAAGGATACAGTTACCCAGTAGAGTTAGCCTCGCTAACGCAGATTTCAGCATATAACGGACAAGACACAGAGAACGTTACTTACTATATACTATTGAAGACCACTATAGCTGGCCGCACTACGGAAGCGGCGTTTCAAGTTATAGATATCGGACGGCTTAACATTATTATAGGACAGAAATAGATAAAGAACTTGTTACGGCGGCAGAAAGGGGTGGGACTGGATAATGGGGTAGACCCTTGGAATTTCGGCTCGGCCCGTCCGGACCGAGCCGGGTCTTGGCATCACGCCGCACCCCTTGAAGCGCGCGCCCACCACTACATAGATTCCTTTCCCTCCTCAGTTCGAGATATAGTCATCAAAAGGCCGTATTGAATCATATCTGCGTGCCCGGATCATTATATCTCGAACTCACTCTCCACACCATCGCGCTGCGCGAAAGGGCCCGTCGAACCATCCGGAAACCCGAATAACGCACGCGCACCTACACCAACAACACCCACGGCACCGTAAGAAGATAGAAGACTTCTCAGCGGTAGAGAGCGGCGTAACAGGCCGCCGCGGAAAGAGAAAGACTAACAGAGCGAGCAGGCGCTCCAGTGTCATCGATAATGAGATCATTATTAGAGGTTTTACAGCGGAAGAGACCGCAGAGATTAAGGAACGAATGAGCGAATACAAGAAAATCCACGACTGTACGATCGAGGAACTGGAAGAACATGTAAACGAGAATGGGATAGGGAAGGTCTACGACGGTATAGACCTTATTAAGACGCTGTTCTACAGAACGCTGGAAGAGAACAGACAATTGAAAGAGGAAGTAGAAACGGTAAGAGCCGAGAAGGAATCGGCAGAGACCATTATCGACGTAATGGACAACCAGGCGGCGAATAGAGTAGCACAACTGAAGGCGCTAAAGGATCAACTGGCTAATGTGGAAGCAGCGAGGTCGTCGCCGCCGCCGCATCGAGAAGAACCAGTAGAGACTGCCTTACCGGCAGCCTACAGTCAAAGCGGCACGTCGATAACGTTACTACCAGATCCACCGGCGTTTAGAGGCGGGGACTCTAAAGAGTGGGAAGCGTTTAAGAAGAAGATCAAGAATAAGATAAGCCGCGATTACGCATCGAACAGCGCCGGAGATAGACTGGCGTACCTAGAATCGCGACTAGAAGGAGAAGCTTTCTCGCTAGTAGCGGACCTAGAAGAGGTGACCGCTAAAGAAGCGATCAAAGCGCTAGATCAACGCTTCGGGGATCTATTTAGAAAGAAGACAGCCCGTAAGCAACTAGACAAGATCAATCAGAACCGGCAGACGTTCGAGGAGTTCTACGGATTGTTTAGAAAATATGCTATCAGAGCGAGGGTAGCGGAAGATAAGCAGCTCTACCTATTAAGGCAGAAGCTAAGTCCTGAACTAGCTGCCGCTATAGCGTCTGTAGAAGACGAAGATCTTAAGAGCTTTGTGCACCAGGCGAGAGTAACAGCAAGGAACCTGAATACGTACGGAAAACCGACGACACGTAAACCGATTTAGAAGCCGTTACCGTCGACGCAAGCAGTCGGAGCCCCTGTGCCTTTCCGACGAACCCCCCAGCAGCTATCGTATTCGCAGCGTTCGTCGTTCGTCCCCACCTGCTACGCGTATAGGAAGCCTGGCTATATCGCTACGAGATGTCAAGCAACGGCCCAGCAGAAGCAGGAATATCGCGCTATAAAGCAGCAGCCGCCAACGCCGAGAAAGACTATTCAAGCCATCGAACCGGCTTCGAACGACACTGATAGCGTGGACGGTGGAGTGCCCCTGCGAATCCTGGGAAAAGACCAGCTAGAAGGATAGGCCCCCTATCCAGCATAGACAACAGGGCACCAACGAGAACCGCGTTGACGAAAGAGAGCGTCAACAGCTGCAGCGATCCGCTCTCGGCGGCGGTGGAAGTGAACACGGAAACAGCTATTATTCTTCTAATTACTGTCCACCCCCTTAACGGATCGAGTAAGCCACTTTAGATAAAAGCTTTCATCGACACAGGAGCTCTTATTGGCGCAGCGGTCCACCATCGGTTGGTTCAGAAACTGATAAAGGGATACGGTTATCTAGTGGAACTGGCGTCGCCGACGCGGATTTCGGCATATAACGGACAAGACACTGAGAGTGTTACGCACTATGTGCCATTAAGAACCACCTTGGCTGGTCGAACCACGGAAGCGACGTTCAGAATCATAGATATCGGAAGGTTTGACATCATTATAGGGCAGAAATGGATGAAGAACCAGAAAGCCGTTATCGACGTAGACGAAGGAACGCTAGGGTTCAAAACCCTAAGCAATGGCACCGCTGTCGTCGAACCGACTACCGCCAAGCTAAAAGCTACGGGGCCAGCGAAAGAGGCTCCGTCCGATCGTTCCGAACCCCCGGTTACTATCGGAATAATGAGTTTAGAAGCAATAACGACCTTCGCGAAGTCGCTGGACAATAAGATTTACGCCATCTCGATAAAGGACATTGAAGACTATTAGAAGATAATGGCGGAAGAAGAGGTAGATCCGCTGGAGGTGTTGCCAAAGGAGCTCTATAGTTACGCTGACGTCTTCTCAAAAGCAGACTCTAACCTCCTGCCGCTCTACCGGCCGGAATACGATAATAAGATCAGGCTGAAAGAGGGGGCCACCTTGCCAAGAACTAAGCCCCTAAGGAGACTGTTACCGGCCGAACTGGACTAGGTAGAGGTGTTTGTTCGAGAAAATCTAGCGAAGAAGTTCATTACGCCGAGCTCCGCGGAATACGCGTTACCGATTCTTTTTGTAAGGAAACCAGGGGGTGGTCTGCGACTCTGCGTAGACTATCGAGGCCTCAATGAGGTCACCAAGAGAGATGTATACCCCCTGCCGCTGATAGACGAGACTATACAGCGCGTGGCAAAGGCTAAGTAGTTCAGCAAGCTGGACATCCGCCAGGCGTTCTATCGACTAAGGAACGAAGAAGGGCAGACAGAAGACCTTACAACGTTCGCGACACGTATAGGCAATTTCAAGTAGTTGGTAATGCCTTTCGGACTTACTAACGCGCCGGCAGTATGGCAACGCTTCATAAACCACTCCTTTATAGACATATTGGAGCGGTTCGTATCAATTTACCTAGACGACATCCTTATTTACACGGACAGAACGAGAGAGCAACACACGGACTACATCGAGAGAGTGTTGAAGAGGCTCCGCGAGGTCGGATTGAACGCGGACACGAAGAAGAGCGAGTTCTATCAAACCGAGGTCAAATATCTCGGTCTTATCGTCGAAAGAGATGGAATTCGTATAGACCCCTTAAAGGTCGCCGCCGTCGCGGAGTGGAAGCAGCCGAAATCCGGAAACACTACGCAAATCAGAGCGTTTCTCGGCTTCTGCAGCTACTATCGACGGTTTATTAAGGACTTTAGCAAGATAGCGAGACCCCTGAACGAGGCATTAAAGAAAGACGCTGCCGGCCTATAGAATAAGAAGTGTACGGAAGCCTTTATCCGGCTGAAAGAAGCAGTGGCCTCTGCACCAGTGCTGGCGCACTTCCGGCCGGAAAAGACGATCTATGTAGAAACGGACGCTTCCGATACAGTAACGGCCGGAGTCCTTTCTTAATATAGTGACAACGAGACCCTCTATCCAGTGGCTTTCTTCAGCAAGTCCATAACGGAAGCCGAGCGGAACTACGCCATCTACGATAAGGAGCTGCTGGCCATCATTCATGATACGGATGTAGGCTGGAAGGTGCTGGAAGGTGGCAGGCTTAGCAGGGCCAGGCTTGGCAGCTGCACACTCAAATACCTCTACCTCCGCTTGTACGTAGATTCTTCCCTCTCCAGCCTTGGATATAGTTATTAAAGACGGGTATTGACCTTGCGTCTACTGCAGTCAGATCATTATATCCAAGGCTCAAACCCAACACCTAACCCGCACTACGCGAAAGAGCCCGTTGAATTACATCCGGGTACTCGATTAACGTACGTGCAACCAACCCAGAGTGTGTACTGTATATGTACAAAGGAGGCCGTTGATTTATATCCGGTTACTTAATTGTACATGTGCATACTACTCTACCCCTCCCCCAATCGAGAAGAAGAGTTTTGAAGAGAGAGGTCCATTACAGAGGACATCGAGAAGAAGAGTTTTAGGGAAGAGAGGTGCCCCTATCGAGAAGAAGAGAGAGTTTTAAAGAGAGTGCCTACGCGAGCAGATCGCGAGTTTTGAAGAAGAGCAAGAGCGACAAGTACGACGAGAGCGAAGAGAGCGACGAGAAGGTCGAGAAGGACGATGTAGGAGCGAGAGCGAGGAGCGAGAGCAAAGGGGCGAGAGCGACGACGACGAGAGCGCACCTAGCAGGACCTAGGGCGACGACATTCGTTTTTTTCGGGTCTTTAACAGACTAATTCAGGTCTTTGACAGACTATTCTATTCGGACAAGGCCAATTAGGGACATTCAGCAATCGAGGCGTACGGCCAGCAGCAGGCAGAGCACCCAGGCACGAGCACCTAGGCACGAGCAAGCAGGCAGAGCGCAAGGCACGAGCACCCAGGCACAAGCTCCAGGCAGAGCACCAGGCAGAGCACCAGGCAGAGCACCAGGCAAAGCACAGGCAAAGCGACCGTCCGAGAAGCGAAGCGACGGCTCGAGACCGTCGAGAAGCGACAGTTCAGAAGCGACACGTATTTGCAAGACGACCTCTACAGCTCCGAGCCTCTGCGACCTCCGCGACCCCAACGACCTCTACGGCCTCCGCGGCCTTAGCGACCTCCGCGGCCTTAGCGACCTCCGCGACCTCTGCGACTGTCTAAGAAGCGACAGCTCAAGAAGCGACATGTGTTTGCAAGGCAACCTCTGCGACCGTCCGAGAAGCGACCGTCCGAGAAGCGACCGTCGAGAAGCGACCGACTGTCGAGAAGCGACCGTCTGAGAAGCGAGCGACCGTCGAGAAGCGACCGTCGAGAAGCGACGGCTTAAGAAGCGACGGCTCGAGAAGCGACAGTTCGAGAAGCGAAGCGACGGTCTAAGAAGCGAGCGACCGTCGAGAAGCGATACGTGTCTGCAAGACAACCTCTGCGACAAACAACCTCTGTAGCCGCGACCTCTGCGAGCCTCTGCGACCTCCGCGACCTCCGCGACAATCTGAGAATTCTGCAGCCTTAGCAAGGCACCAATTAAGGCACCAAAGCGACGTCAAAAGGCACGAGATTGAGGCTCAAAAAGGCACGAGATTAAGACTCAAAACGCACGGAAATTGAAGCTCAAAAGCGACCTCAAAAGCGACCTGTTTTGGAGTGACCTAATTGGCCGATAGCGAAGCTGAATTTGCGACCTGGATTGGTGCGACCTGATTGGCTAATTGCGATTGATGGATTGATTGCGATTGAGGGCAATCGCTGGTTAGGGAGGGCGGTAGTGATACGGATGTAGGCTGGAAGGTGCTGGAAGGTGGCAGGCTTAGCAGGGCCAGGCTTGGCAGCTGCACACTCAAATACCTCTACCTCCGCTTGTACGTAGATTCTTCCCTCTCCAGCCTTGGATATAGTTATCAAAGACGGGTATTGACCTTGCGTCTACTGCAGTCAGATCAATTCAGGCCTTTAAAGAGTGGAAACCGGAGCTTATAGCTAGAAAGAGCACGGTCCAGGTTCTTACGGACCACCAGTCGCTGACCTACTTTATGAAGATGCAGAAGCTCTTAGGACGTTAGGCACGGTAGGCCGCCTACTTATCAGGGTTCGACTTCAAGATCACATATCGACCAGGAGCTCAAAACGGAAAAGCTAACGCGCTGACGCAAAGAGAAGGGAAGACGAGCCGCGCGAAAGAAGACCCTAACATGTTCCAGAAGGTGTTAACCGAACGAATAGTAGACGCAGAGGTGTTAAAAGAGGTAGGGGTCTGCGTAGTGGAACAAGCCCCTAAGGAAGAAACTCTCTACGAAAAGGTGAAACAGCTTAATCAACAGCAGAAGCTCGGCAAGACCGGTTCAGGGAAGATGATAGTTCTGGAAGAACTAATCACTAAGGTCATCCAGCTGGTCTATAGCTCCGTAGATGTTGGCTACGCAGGCGCGAAGAAGACTGATCCGGGCACGCAGATATGATTCAATACGGCCTTTTTGATAACTATATCTCGAACTGAAGAGGGAAAGGAATCTATGTAGTGGTGGTGGTGGGCTTTGATGGTGGTGGTGCCAAGGCCCGGTTCGGCCCGTCCGGGCCGAACCGAAATTCCAGGGTCCACCCCATCAATCTGTCCCACCTCCTTCTACCACCGCAACACTACCCCCCTCCCTCACCAGCGGTCGCCCTCGACCGCTTAGCCACCTCATCCATCCGAAAATGTCCACTTTTTTTTTTTTTTTTTTTTTTTTTTTTTTAATTCGACGCCTCTTTTCTCGAAAACTCCTTTCAACGTCGACGTCACCTCTTCCGTCTTCCATCAAAAACGACGTTCTTCTCATCGCGTCTTTCATTTCTTATATCTTCGGCGTCTGAAGTCCTTCACTTGGCGTTTATGTGATCGACGCTATCTGATCTGAGCCGTGGGTTACCTGAGCTGCGGCATGGCTGGTCTGTGCGCCGGCGCGGAGGTCTATATAGATCTTTCCGCGGCGTCGTTTTCTTCTTCTTTTTCTCTTCCACCAAGGTCCTTAGCCACCGCAGGGGGGGCGGCGCTGGCACGCCACGGCGTCGGCGAGCTTGCTGCCGACCGCCGTAGGTGGTGGCCGCGTTGAAGACCTCCCCGAAGGCGACCGACACGATCGTTTCCATCGGCTTCCGTTCCGGTAGAGCGGATGTGGCTTTCTTCCTCTTCTTCCGCATCGGCTTCAGAGCTATTCCGGTTTCGGCTTCGTCGAATTCCGCGCGTAAAAGTCTCTTAGCAGCTCCGCCGAATTCCGGAGGTTCTCGATCGGATACCATTCGTAGTCTTCTGGCCACCCCTTCCACGATATTCTCGCTTTGATGGACCCCCTTATCTTCTTTACGTCCATTACGTCTTCTACCTCCTACTCTTCTTTATCACCGTCCATCTCGACTGGTGGAGGTTCGGCGAAGCCTTGTTCCGGCAGGCCGTTCTCAGGGTCCAGGCTCAGCAGATCCGAATGGAAAACGTCGTAGATCCGGAACGCCTTCGGCAGCTCGAGCCGATAAGTCACTAGCGACCTCTTTTCTATTATCTTGAACGGACCCACGTAACGTAGATTGAGCTTCGCGTTCCCTTTCAGCCTCAGGTTCCGCGTATTGAGCTATACCTTTTGGCCTTCCTCGAATTCCATCGGTGACCGCTTTCTATTAGCTCGATTTACTATCTTCTTCTAAGCTGATTCCATCGCTTCTTTCGCTACTTTGACCGCTTCTTCTATCTGAGATCGGAGCGCTTCCGCCGCCGCGGCGGCGACTCTCTTCGACGACGTGGCAGTGGATAGTTCCGTGGAGCTGGGTTCGTTTGGTAGCTGAAAGCTCATCCTCGGAAGATAGCTGTGCGTTACCTCGAACGGCGCCAGCGAGGTAGCTTCGGATAGTGCCGAGTTAGCGCAGAACTCGGCCATCGGCAACACCTTAACCTATTCTTCTTGATGGTAGCTGCAGAAGGTTCGCAGATATCGCTCCATCTTACGGTTGGCCACTTCGGACTGGCCGTCCGTTTAAGGGTAAGCGGCGGTGCTAAGTTTTCCACGAATTCCGAGAGCTTGGTTGATAGCTTTCTACACATCGGCGGTGAATTAAGGACCCCTATCCGTAGTGATAGTGTCCGGCAGCCCGTAGTGCTTCTATACGTGTTGGATTAACATTCTCGCCGTCTCTTCCGCAGTGGTTCCTTCGTCTCTCGCTCGGCAGGGGATGAAGTGGCGCTCTTTGCTTAATCGGTCCACCACATTTAGCGTAGCGTTATATCCATCCGAATTCGGCAGGCCGGTTACGAAGTCCATCGTAATGTGCTGCCACGGCTTCTCGGGGATCGGAAGGGGCTTCAATAGGCCGGCCGGAAGACCGTAACGTGGCTTCGCGGCCCTGCATACGTAGCAATTGGCGATAAATCGAAGGATCCGTTCGTAGATCCGCGGAAACCAGTAGACTGTCCTTATAGCTTCCATCGTTTTCTTCGCTCCGGCGTAGCCAACATCCACGGAGCCATAGATTAGCTGGATAACTTCTGTAATTAGTTCTTCCGGAACTATCATCTTCCCTGAACCGGTCTTGCCGAGCTTCTGTTGTTGATTGAGTTGTTCTACCTTCTCGTAGAGCGTCTTTTCTTCCCTCGGCGGCTCCGGTTCCGTCGGTTCCGGTTCGGTCTGCAGTTCTGCCGCGCAGATCCCCGCTTCCTTTAACACCTTAGCGTCTACTATTCGCTCGGTTAACACCTTCTGGAACATGTTAGGGTCTTCCTTCGCGCGGCTCGTCTTCCCTTCTCTTCGCGTTAGCGCGTCAGCCTTTCCGTTTTGGGCTCCGGGTCTATATGTGATCTTGAAATCGAACCCTAATAAGTAGGCAGCCCACCGTGCTTGGCGGCGTAAGAGCTTCTGCGTCTTTATAAAGTAAGTCAGCGACTGGTGGTCCGTAAGGACCTGGACCGTGCTCTTTCCAGCTATAAGCTCCGGTTTCCACTCTTCAAAGGCCTGAATGATAGCCAGCAGCTCCTTATTATAGATGGCGTAGTTCCGCTCCGCTTCGCTCATTGACTTGCTAAAGAAGGCGACTGGATGGAGGGTCTCGTCGTTACCATATTAAGATAGGACCCCGGCCGTCACTGTGTCGGAAGCGTCCGTTTCTACGTAGATTGTCTTTTCTGGCCGGAAGTGCGCCAGTACTGGTGCAGAGGCTACTGCTTCTTTCAGTTGCACGAAAGCTTCCGTGCACCTCTTATTCTATAGGCCGGCGGTCTCTTTCTTCAGCGCCTCGTTCAGGGGTCTCGCTATCTTGCTGAAGTCCTTAATGAAACGTCGATAGTAGCTGCAGAAGCCGAGAAACGCTCTGATTTGCGTAGTGTTTCTGGATTTCGGCTGCTTCCACTCCGCGACGGCGGCGACCTTTGAGGGGTCTATACGAATTCCATCCCTTCCGACGATAAGACCGAGATATTTGACTTCAGTTTGATAGAACTCGCTCTTCTTCGTGTCCGCGTTCAATCCGACCTCGCGGAGCCTCTTTAACACTCTCTCGATGTGGTCCGTGTGTTGCTCTCTCGTTCCGTCCGTATAAATAAGGATGTCGTCCAGGTAGATTAACACGAACCGTTCCAGCATGTCCATAAAAGTGTGGTTTATAAAGCGTTGCTACACTGCCGGCGCGTTGGTGAGTCCGAAAGGCATCACCAGCCACTTGAAATTGCCTATGCGCGTAGCGAACGTCGTAAGATCTTCCGTTTGCCCTTCTTTATTCCTTAGTCGATGGAACGCTTGGCGGATGTCCAGCTTGCTGAACCACTTAGCCTTCGCCACTCTTTGGATGGTTTCATCGATTAACGGCAGTGGATATACATCTCTCTTAGTGACCTCGTTGAGGCCGCGGTAGTCTACGCAGAGTCGCAGGCCACCTCCTGGTTTCCTTACGAAAAGAATCGGTAACGCATATTCCGCGGAGCTTGGCGTAATGAACTTCTTCGCCAGGTTTTCGCGAACAAACACCTCCACTTGGTCCAGTTCGGCCGGTGACAGTCTTCTTAGGGGCTCGGTTCTTGGCAACGTAGCTCCCTCCTTCAGTCGGATCTTGTTGTTATATTCCGGTCGATGGAGCGGCAACAGATTGGAATCAGCTTTTGAGAAGACGTCAGCGTAACTATGGAGTTCGCTTGGCAGCACTTTTAGTGGGTCCACTTCTTCTTCCGCCATTATCTTCCGGTGGTCTTCAATGTCTTTTATTAAGATGGCGTAAATCTCATTGTCCGGCGACTGCGCGAGGGTCGTTATAGCTTCTGAACTCATTATTCTGATAGTAGCCGGGGGTTCGGAACGATCGGACGGAGCCTCTTTGGCGGGCTCTTTGACTTTCAATTCGGCGGCGGCGGTGGCGTTGCCTAGGGTTTTGAACCCTATCGTGCCTTTATCTACATTAATGACGGCTTTCTGGTTCTTCATCCATTTCTGTCCTATAATAATGTCAAATCTTCCGATATCCATAATTCGGAACGTCGCTTCCGTAATGCGACCAGCCAGTGTGGTCCTCAATAGCACATAATGCGTAACGCTCTCTGTGTCTTGTCCGTTGTACGCTGAAATCCTCGTCGGCGACGCCAGCTCCACTGGATAACCGTATCCATTCATCAGCTTCTGAACTAGCCTGTAGTGGATCGCTGCGCCGATGAGAGCTCCTGTGTCGATAAAGGCTCTTAACTAAAGTGGTTTGCTCGATCCGTCAAGGGGGTGGACAGTAATTGGAAGGATAATAGCTGTTTCCGCGTTTATTTCCACCGCTGCTAAGAGCGGATCGCTGCAGCTGTTAATGCTTTCTTCTCGTGGCGATTCGCTTCGATATAGTGCCCTGTTGTCAGCGCTGGATAGGGGGCCTATCCTTCCAGCTAGTCTTTTCCCAGGATTCGCAGGGGCACTCCACCGTCTACGCTATCGGTGTCGTTCGGAGCCGGTTCGATGGCCTGAATAGTCTTTCTCGGCGGTGGCGGCTGCTGCTTTATAGCGCGGTATTCCTGCTTCTGCTTATCCGATGCTTGGCATCTCGTAGCGATGTGGCCAGGCTTTCCATACGCGTAACAAGTGGGGACGAACGACGAACGCTGCGAATACGATGGCTGCTGGGGGGTTCGTCGGAAAGGCACAGGGGCTCTGATTGCTTGCGTCGACGGTGACGGCTTCTAAATCGGTTCGCGTGTCGTCGGTTTTCCGTACGCATTCAGGTTCCTTGCTGTTACTCTCGCCTGGTGCACAAAGCTCTTAAGATCTTCATCTTCCACCGACGCTATAGCGGCGGCCAGTTCAGGACTCAGCTTCTGCCTTAATAGGTGGAGCTGCTTATCTTCCGCCACCCTCGCTCTAATGGCATATTTTCTGAACAATCCGTAGAACTCCTCGAACGTCTGCCGGTTCTGGTTGATCTTATCTAGTTGCTCGCGGGCTGTCTTCTTTCTAAATAGATCTCCGAAGCGTTGATCTAGCGCTTTGATTGCTTCTTTAGCGGTTACCTCTTCTAGGTCCGCTACTAGCGAGAAAGCTTCTCCTTCTAGTCGCGATTCCAGGTACGCCAATTGATCCTCTTCGCTGCTCGATGCGTAATCGCGGCTTATCTTGTTCTTAATCTTCTTCTTAAACGCTTCCTACTCTTTAGGGTCTCCGCCTCTAAACGCTGGTAGATCCGGTAATGACGTTACCGGTGTGCCACCTTGACTGTAGGCCGCCGGTGAGGCGGTCTCTGCTAGTTCTTCTCGATGCAGTAGCGGCGGCGCCGACGACATCGCTGCTTCTATATCAGCCAGTTGGTCCTTTAGCGCCTTTAGCTGCGCCGTTCGATTCGCTGCCTGGTTTTCCAGCACGTCGATAATGGTCTCGGCCGATTCCCTCTCGGCCCTCACCGTCTCTACTTCTTCTCTTAGCTGTCTCTTTTCTTCTAGCGTTCTGAAAAACAGCGTCTTAATGAGGTCTATGCTGTCGTAGACCTTTCCTATCCCATTCTTATTTACATAGTCTTCCAATTCCTCGATCGTGCAGTCGTAGATTTTTCTATACTCGACCATTCGTTCCTTGAACTCAGCGGTCTCTTCCTCTGTAAAGCCGCTAATAACGATCTTATCGTCAATAACACTGGAGCGCCTACTCGCTCTGTCAGTCTTTCTCTTTCCGCTGCGGCCTGTTACGCCGCTGCTCTCTACCGCTGAGAAGCCTTCCATCTTCTTACAGTGCCTTGGGGTTGTTTGGTGTTGTTGGGTGCGCGTGCGTTATTCGGGTTTCCGGATGATTCGACGGGCCCTTTCGCGCAGCGCGGGGGTTGTGGAGAGTGAGTTCGAGATATAATAATCCGGGCACGCAGATATGATTTAATACGGCCTTTTTGATAACTATATCTCGAACTGAAGAGGGAAAGGAATCTATGTGGTAGTGGTGGTGGGCTTTGATGGTAGTGGTGCCAAGGCCCGGTTCGGCCCGTCCGGGCCGAACCGAAATTCCAGGGTCCACCCTATCAATCTGTCCCACCTCCTTCTACCACCGCAACAAAGACAATGCAAGCAGTAAGAACGACCTACTGGTTTCCGCGGATCTACGAACGGATCCTTCGATTTATCGCCAATTGCTATATATGCAGAGCAGCGAAGCCACGTTACGGCCTTCCAGCAGGCCTATTGAAGCCGCTTCCGATCCCTAAGAAGCCTTGGCAGCATATTACGATGGACTTCGTAACCGGCCTGCCGGATTCCGATAGATGCGACGCTACGTTGAACGTAGTGGACCGATTAAGCAAAGAGCGCCACTTTATCCCCTGCTAAGCGAGAGACGAAGGAACCACTGCGGAAGAGACGGCGAGAATGTTAATCCAACACGTATGGAAGCACCACAGGCTGCCGGACACTATCACTACGGATAGGGGTCCTTAATTCACTGCCGATGTGTGGAAAGCTATCAACCAAGCTCTCGGAATTCGGGGAAAACTCAGCACGGCCGCTCACCCGTAGACCGACAGCCAGTCTGAGGTGGCTAACCGAGAGATAGAGCGATATCTGCGACCCTTCTGCGGCCACCATCAAGAAGACTGGGTTAAGGTGTTGCCGATGGCCGAATTCTGCGCTAACTCATTACCGTCTAAAGCTACCTCGCTGGCGCTGTTCGAGATAACGCACGGCTGTCTTCCGAGAATGAGCTTTTAGCCGCCAAGCGAACCCAGCCCCGCGGAACCATCCACCGCTACGTCGTTAAAGAGAGTCGCCGCCGCAGCGGCAGAAGCTCTACGATCTTAGATAGAAGAAGCTATCAAAGTGGCGAAAGAAGCGATAGAATCGGCTTAGAAGAAGATAGTAACTCGAGCTAATCGAAAGCGGTTACCGATAGAATTCGAAGAAGGTCAAAAGGTATAGCTCAGCACACGGAACCTAAGGCTGAAAGGAAACGCGAAGCTTAACCTACGCTACGTAGGTCCGTTCAAGATAATAGAAAAGAGGTCGCCGGTAGCTTACCGGCTCGAGCTGCCGAAGGCGTTCCGGATCTACGACGTTTTCCATTCCGACCTACTAAGCCCGGACCCTAAGGACGGCCTTCCGGAACAGGGGTTCGCTGAACCTCCACCAGTTAAGATAGACGGTAATGAAGAAGAGTAGGAGGTAGAAGATGTAATGGACGTAAAGAAGATAAGGGGGTCCATCAAAGCGAGGATCTCGTAGAAGGGGTGGCCGGAAGATTATAAATAGTATCCGGTCGAGAATCTCCGGAATTCGGCGGAGCTGCTAAGAGACTTTTACGCGCGGAATCCGACGAAGGCGAAGCCGGAATGGCTCTGATGCCGACCCTTACGGAAGAAGAAGAAGAAGAAACGGAGCCGTGGACGGATCTATATAGACCTCCGAAATAGCGCACAGACCGCCCAGACCGCAGCTCAGATAACCGAACGGCTCAGATCAGATAGGGCGATCACATAAACGCCAAGTGAAGGACTTCAGACGCCGAAGATATAAGAAATGGAAGACGCGATGAGAAGACGTCGTTTTTGATAGAAGAAGGATAAGGTAACGTCGACTTTGAAGAGAATTTTCAAAAAAAAAAAAAAAAAAAAAAAAAAAAAAAAAAGTGGAGATTTCCCGATGGACGGACTGACTAAGCGGTCGAGGGCGACCGCTAGTAAGGGAGGGGGGTAGTGTTACAGCGGCAGAAAGGGGTGGGACTGGATAATAGGGTGGACCCTTGGAATTTCGGCTCGGCCCGTCCGGACCGAGCCGGGTCTTGGCATTACGCCGCACCCCTTAAAGCGCGCGCCCACCACTACATAGATTCCTTTCCCTCCTTAGTTCGAGATATAGTTATCAAAAGGCCGTATTGAATCATATCTGCGTGCCCGGATCAGAACTAGAAGGCCGTTACTAACGTAGGTAAGGGCACAATTAAATTCAAAACCTAGCAGAAGGGCACCGAGGCCGTCGACCCAGTCGCCGTCGCCCCCGCCAGACCAAAAGACACAGCCGCTGTTACAGATAAAATCGACTGTGCCGCGCCTCTAGCTACTATTAGTATAATAAGCTTAGAAGCCTTAACTACCCTCGCGAAGTTACTAGAAAACGAGATCTACGCTATCTCGATAAAGGACATCGAAGACTACTAAAAGATAATAGCAGAAGAAGAAGTGGATCTATTAAAAGTGTTACTAAAAGAACTCTATCGCTATGCTAACGTGTTCTTAAAAGCCGATTCTAACCTCCTGCCTCTCTACCGACCGGAATATAATAACAAGATTCGACTAAAGGAAGGAGCTACGCTGCTAAGAACCGAATTACTAAGACGACTGTCGCCAGCCGAGCTAGACTAAGTAGAAGTGTTTGTCTAAGAAAACTTAGCAAAGAAGTTTATTACGCCGAGCTCCGCTAAGTATACATCGCTAATCCTTTTCGTACAGAAACCTGGAGACGGCCTCTAGCTGTACGTAGACTACAGAGGCCCTAATAAGGTTACTGTAAGGGCTTAAGAATCTTGGTTTAGAAACTTAAGGTTGGGTATCTATATAAAGGAACTAATAGGCAGTTCCTTCGTCGTCTGCTGCTGTACAATTTGTATCTACAAAGCCAAGCCAGCAATTTCCCTCTATATAGGGGTACAAGGTTTACACTCCGTACAGAGGATCGGGAGTTTCCCTCTGTACGGTAGTGCAGAGTTTTCCCTCTGTTTAGAGGGGCGGCAATTCCCCTCTATATAGGGCTATAGGATTCTCTCTCTGTACAGGAGTAGGGTCGTATCGGTAACTCCGTACAGAGGGTAGGGTCGTGCTAGCGCTGCTAAGTCGCAGTCCTTAGGGCGACGGCTGGCTTAGGTCTAGGACCTAGGCTGGACAGCGCCCCCTAACAATACCCCCCTCCCTTCTCGTAGTGCTTCTTTCGTACGATAGCGTGTCGTATACCCTTAGCTCTTAGTATTCCTCTAGCAGGTCGCGATTTCCTATCTCGTCCGGTCGTCTACAGGGCCGTTGCTCGTCTAGCTACTAGGTCGTAGTTGCCTTCTTTGCCCTCTTTTATACAGTTGTAGCTGATCCGGGCACGCAGATATGATTCAATACGGCCTTTTTGATAACTATATCTCGAACTGAGAAGGGAAAGGAATCTATGTAGTGGTAGTGGTGGGCTTTCGTAGTGGTAGTGCCAAGGCCCGGCTCGGCCCGGAAGGGCCGAGCCGAAATTCCAAGGGTCCACCCTATTACTCAGTCCCACTCCTTTCTGCCGCCGTAACACTACCCCCCTCCCTTCCTAGCGGTCGCCCTTGACCGCTTACTTATCCTTGTTTTTCTTCTCTTATTTTTTTTTTATAATTGATCTATTTGAATTCCTGTACTTAGTGTCTATCTGATCCGTGCGCCTGATCCGTGCTATCTGATCTGAACTGTGGGTTATCTGAGCTGCGGCATAGCTGGTCTGTGCGCCGGCGCGGAGGTCTATATAGATCTTTCCGCGGCTCTATCTCTTCTTCTTCTTCTTTCTCTACCAAAGTCCTTACCTACTGCAGGGTCGGCGCCGCTGGTACGCTACGGCGTCGGCGAGCTGCCTGCCGAACTGGTAGTGGGTAGTGGCCGCGTCGAAGACCTCCCTAAGGCAACTGTTACGATCGTTTTCTTCGGCCTCTGCGCCGATAGAGCGGACGCGGCTTTCTTCTTTCCAGAATAATTAGCTTCGGAGCCAATCGGGTTTCGGCTTCTTTGGGTTCTGCGCGTAGAACTCTCTAAACAGCTCTGCCGAATTCCGCAGGTTCTCGATCGGATACTATTCGTAGTCTTCTAGCTACCCCTTCTACGAGATCTTTGCTTTAATAGACCCCCTTATCTTCTTTACGTCTATTACATCTTCTACCTCCTACTCTTCTTCCTTACCATCTATCTCAATTGACAGGGGTTCGGCGAACCCCTGTTCTGGAAGGCCGTCCTTAGGGTCCAGGCTTAGCAGATCTGAATAAAAGACATCGTAGATTCGGAACGATTTCGGTAGCTGGAGCCGATAAGTTACCGGCGACCTCTTTTCCACTATCGTAAACGGACCTACGTAGCGCGGATTGAGCTTGGCGTTGCCTTTCAGCCTTAGGTTTCGCGTGTTGAGCTATACCTTTTGGCCTTCCTCGAATTCTAGCGGTGACCTCTTCTTGTTAGCTCGAGCTACTATCTTCTTCTAAGTCGATTCTATCGCCTTCCTCGCCACCTTAATAGCTTCTTCTATTTGAGCCTTAAGTGCTTTAGCCGCGGCAGCGGCGACTCTCTTTGACGACGTAGCGGTGGATAGTTCCGCAGAGCTGGGTTCGTTCAGGGGCTAGAAGCTTATCCTTGGAAGATAGCTATGCGTTATCTCGAACGGCGCTAGCGAGGTGGCTTTAGACAGTGCCGAGTTGGCGCAGAATTCGGCTATCGGCAACACCTTAACCCAATCTTTTTGATAATGGCCGCAGAAGGTTCGTAGGTATCGCTCTATCTTACGGTTGGCTACTTTAGACTAGCTGTCGGTTTGAGGGTGAGCAGCAGTGCTGAGCTTTCTACGAATTCCGAGAGCTTAGTTAATAGCTTTCTATATGTCGGCGGTGAATTAAGAACCCCTATCTGTAGTAATAGTGTCCGGCAAGCTATAGTGCTTCTATACGTGTTGGATCAACATCCGCGCGGTTTCTTCCGCAGTAGTTCCTTCGTCTCTCGCTCGGCATAGGATAAAGTGTCGTTCTTTGCTTAGCCTATCTACTACGTTAAGGGTGGCATCGTATCCATCGGAATCCGGCAGGCCAGTTACGAAATCCATCGTAATGTGCTGCTATAGTTTCTCGGGGATCAGAAGTGGCTTTAATAAGCCTGCCGGAAAACCGTAACGCGGCTTTGCCGTTCGGTACACGTAGCAGTTGGCGGTAAATCGGTGGATTCGCTCGAATATTCGCGGAAACCAGTAGATCGTCCTTACTGCCTGCATCGTCTTCTTCGCGCCTGCGTAGCCTATATCCGCAGAGCTATAGACCAGCTGGATAACCTCTGTAATTAGTTCTTCCAGAACTATTAGCTTCCCTAAACCGGTTTTGCCGAGCTTCTGTTGCTGGTTAAGCTGCTCTACCTTCTCGTAGAGAGTTTCTTCCTTAGGGGCCGGCTCCACTGTGCAGACCCCTGCCTCTTTCAGCACCTCTGCGTCTACTATCCGCTCGGTCAGCACCTTCTGGAACATGTTCGGATCTTCTTTCGCGCAGCTGGTCTTTCCTTCCCTTCTCGTTAGTGCGTTAGCCTTTCCGTTTTGAGCTCCTAGTCGATAGGTAATCTTAAAGTCGAACCCGGATAAGTAGGCGGCCTACCGTACTTAACGTCGTAAGAGCTTCTGTGTCTTTATAAAGTAGGTCAGCGACTGGTGGTCCGTAAGGACCTAGACCGTGCTCTTTCTAGCTATAAGCTCTGGCTTCCACTCCTCGAACGCCTGTATAATAGCCAGCAGTTCTTTATTATAGATAGCGTAGTTCCGCTTAGCTTCTGTTATAGATTTGCTAAAGAAGGCCACCAGGTAGAGGGTCTCGCTATCGTTAGCGTATTGAGAAAGGACCCCTGCCGTTACTGTATCGGAAGCGTCCGTTTCTATATAGATCGTCTTTTCTAGCCGGAAGTGCGCCAGAACTGGCGCAGAGGCCACTGCTTCTTTCAGCCGGTTAAAGGCTTCCGTGCACTTCTCGTTCTATAGGCCAGCGGCCTCCTTTTTCAATGCCTTATTTAGGGGTCTTGCTATCTTGCTAAAGTCCTTAATAAACTGTTAATAGTAGCTGCAGAATCCGAGAAACGCTCTGATTTAGGTAGTGTTTCCGGATTTCGGCTGCTTCTATTCCGCGACGGCGGCGACCTTTAAGGGGTCTATACGAATTCCATTTCTTCCGACGATAAGACCGAGATACTTAACCTCGGTTTAATAGAACTCGCTCTTCTTTGTGTCTGCGTTTAATCCGACCTCGCGGAGCCTAGTTAGCACCTTCTCGATGTGGTCCGTGTGTTGCTCTCTCGTTCTATCTGTATAGATAAGGATGTCGTCTAAGTAGATAGACACGAACTGCTCTAGCATGTCTATAAAGGAGTGGTTTATAAAGCGTTGCTACACCGCCGGCGCGTTGGTGAGTCCGAACGGCATTACTAGCTACTTAAAATTGCCTATACGCGTAGCGAACGTCGTAAGATCTTCTGTTTGCCCTTCCTTGATCTGACTGCAGTAGACGCAAGGTCAATACCCGTCTTTGATAACTATATCCAAGGCTGGAGAGGGAAGAATCTACGTACAAGCGGAGGTAGAGGTATTTGAGTGTGCAGCTGCCAAGCCTGGCCCTGCCAAGCCTGCCACCTTCCAGCACCTTCTAGCCTACATCCGTATCACTACCGCCCTCCCCAACCAGCGATTGCCCTCAATCGCAATCAATCCATCAATCGCAATCAGCCAATTAGGTCGCAAATTCAGTCGCAGAGGTCGCTTTTCAAGCTCCAATTTCTGAGCCTTTTGCTATCGCTTTTGGCCTTGATCTCGTGCCTTTTGACGTCGCTTTGGTGCCTTGTTTGTTGCCTTGCCAAGGCTGCAGAATTCTCAGAGGTTGTCGTAGGGGTTACAGGGGTCGCAGAAGGTCGCTTTTAAGGTCGCTTTTGAGGTCGCTTTTAAGCTTCAATTTCCGTGCGTTTTGACCCTTAATCTCGTGCCTTTTTAAGCCTCAATCTCGTGACTTTTTGCCGTCACTTTGGTGCCTTAATTGGTGCCTTGTTTAGTGCCTTGCCAAGGCTGCAGAATTCTCAGAGGTCGCGGCTGCAGAGGTTGTCGGGGCCGCAGAGGTTGCGGAGGTCGTCAAGGCCGCAGAGGTCGCAGAGGTCGCAGAGCTTGCAGAGGTCGCAGAGGTTGCCTTGCAAACACATGTCGCTTCTCGAGCCGTCGCTTCTCGAGCCGTCGCTTCTCGAGCCGTCGCTTCTCGAGCCGTCGCTTCTCGAGCCGTCGCCTCTCATTCTCGACGGTCGCTTCTTGGACAGTTGCTTCTCGACGGTCGCTTCTCGACAGTCGCTTCTTATCGGTCGCTTCTCGGACGGTCAATTCTCAACGGTCGCTCGCTTCTTAAGCCGTCGCTCGCTTCTTAGACCGTCGCTTTGCCTGTACTTTGCCTGTGCTTTGCCTGTGTTGTCTACAGCTCTGCCTTGTGCTCTTGCTCTGCCTGGGTGCTCTGCCTTGTGCTCTGCCTGCTTAGTGCTCTTGCTCGGTGCTCTTGCTCGGCCTAGGTGCTCTTGCTCGGCCTAGGTGCTCTGCAGCTAGTGCTCTGCAGCTAGTGCTCTGCAGCTGGTGCTCTGCCTTGTGCTCTGCCTTGTGCTCTTGCTCTGCCTTGTGCGCTTGCTCTGCCTTGTGTTGTGCCTGCAGCTAGGTGCTCTGCAGCTGGGTGCTCTGCAGCTAGGTGCTGAGCCGGGTGCTAAGCCGGGTGCTGTCTGCAGCAGCTGTACCTGCCTGCAGCTGTGTTGTCTAGTGCTCTGCCTTATGCTCTGCCTCTGCCTTGCCTGTGTTGTCTGCAGCTGCCTTGTACTTGTGCCTAGGTGCTCGTGCCTAGGTGCTCGTACCTGGGTGCTCGTGCCTAGGTGCTCGTGCCTAGGTGCTCGTGCCTGGGTGCTCTGCCTTCTGCTGGCTGTACGCCTCGACTGCTGAATGTCCCGATTGCTAAATGTCCCGATTGCTGAATGTCCCGATTGGCCTTGTCTGAATAGAATGGTCTGTTAAAGACCTAAATTGGTCTGTCAAAGATCCAAAAAAAAACGAATGTCGTCGCCCTAGGTCCTGCTAGGTGCGCTCTCGTCGTCGTTACTCCGTCGTCGTCGCCCCTACATCGTCCTTACATCGTCGTCGTCGCTCTCTCGCTCTCGTCGCTCTCGTCGCTCTCCTGTCGCTCTCGCTCTTCTTCAAAACTCGCGATCTACTCGTAGGGGCACTCTCTTCCCTAAAACTCTCTCTTCTTAATGTCCTCTATAATGGACCTCTCTCTTTAAAACTCTTCTTCTCGATAGGGGCACTTCTCTTCCCTAAAACTCTCTTTCTCAAAACTCTTCTTCTCGAAACTCTTCTTCGCGTCGGGGGAGGGGGGGGGTAGAGTAGCATGCACATGTACGATTAAGTAACCGGATATAAATCAACGGCCTCCTTCGTACATATACAGTACACACTCTGGGTTGTCGGTTGCACGTACGTTATTCGAGTACCTGGATGTAATTCAACGGGCTCTTTCGCGTAGTGCGGGTTGGGTGTTGGGTTTGAGCCTTGGATATAATGATCTGACTGCAGTAGACGCAAGGTCAATACCCGTCTTTAATAACTATATCCAAGGCTAGAGAGGGAAGAATCTACGTACAAGCGGAGGTGGAGGTATTTGAGTGTGCAGCTGCCAAGCCTGGCTATGCCAAGCCTGCCACCTTCCAGCACCTTCCAGCCTACATCCGTATCATTCCTCGTTCCTTAATCGATAGAACGCTTAGCAGATGTCCAGCTTGCTGAACCACTTAGCCTTCGCTACGCGCTGTATGGTCTCGTCTATTAGCAGCAGCGGGTATACGTCTCTCTTGGTGACCTCGTTAAGGCCTCGATAGTCTACGCAGAGTCGCAGACTACCCCCTGGTTTCCTTACGAAAAGAATTGGTAATGCATATTCTGCGCTGCTCGGTGTAATAAACTTCTTCGCTAGGTTTTCTCGAACAAACACCTCTACTTGGTCCAGTTCCGCTAGCGATAAGCGTCTTAGGGGCTCGGTTCTCGGCAGCGCGGCTCCTTCTTTTAGCCGGATCTTGTTGTTATATTCCGGTCGGTAGAGCGGCAAGAGGTTGGAGTCGGCCTTTAAGAACACGTCAGTATAACTATAGAGTTCTTTTAGTAGCACCTTTAGTAGATCTACTTCTTCTTCTGCTATTATCTTCCGGTAGTCTTCGATGTCTTTTATTAAAATAGCGTAAATCTCGTTGTCCGGCGACCTCGCGAGGGTCGTTAAAGCTTCTGAACCTATTATTCCGATCGTGCCTTAAGGGTTAGGCCGATCCATTGGAGCCGCTTTGATCGTCGTAACGTTCGGTTTGGCGTTGGCCACTGTAACCGATTCGGTAACTGGTTTAACGGCGGCTAAGCCGCTGATCGGGTTTCTGAATCCGAGTGTGCCTTCTCCTACGTCAATAATCGCTCCCTGGTTCTTTATCTATTTCTGCCCTATAATGATGTCAAACCTTCTGATATCTATAATTCGGAACGTCGCTTCCGTAGTGCGACCTGCTAAGGTGGTCCTTAATGGCACATAGTGCGTAACACTCTCTGTGTCTTGTCCGATGTACGCCGAAATCCGTGTCGGCGACGCTAGTTCCACTGGGTAGCCGTATCCTTTTATTAGCTTTTGAACTAATCGATAGTGGATCGCCGCGCTAATAAGAGCTCCGGTGTCGATAAAAGCTTTTAACTAGAGGGGTTGGCGCGACTTCTTAACAGGGTGGATCGTAATAGGAAGGATGATCGCCGTTTCCGTATTTACTTCTACGGCTGCCGAGAGCGGATCGCTACAGCTGTTAATGCTTTCTTCTCGTGTCGATTCGCTCCAGTGCAGTGCCCTATTGTCAATGCTGGATAGGGGGCCTATCCGTCTAGCTGGTCTTTTCCTATAATCCTTAACTGCACCCCGCCGTCTACGCTCTCGGTGTCGTTCGGAGCCGGCTCTATAGCTTGTATAGTCTTTCTTAGTGGCTGCAGCTGCTTTATAACACGATACTCCTGCTTCTGCTTATCCGATGCTTGGCATCTCGTAGCGATGTAGCCAGGCTTCCTACACGCGTAGCAGGTAGGGACGAACAACGAACGCTGTAACTGATAAGGTAGCTGCTGTAGTGCTCTCCGGAAAGGCGTAGGGGGTCGTGTAGTCTGCGTTATTAACGGCTTCTGGTTCGATTCGCGTAATTTCGCGTAAGCGCTTAAGTTTCTCGCGGTGACCCTCGCTCTGTACACGAAGCTCTTAAGGTCTTCGTCTTCTACAGACGCTATAGCGGCGGCCAATTCAGGGTTCAGCTTCTGCCTTAGTAGGTGGAGCTGCTCGTCTTCCGCTACTTAGGCCTGATCCGGGCACGCAGATATAATTCAATACGGCCTTTTTGATAACTATATCTCGAACTGAAGAGGGAAAGGAATCTATGTGGTGGTGGTGGTGGGCTTTGATAGTGGTAGTGCCAAGGCCCGGCTCGGCCCGGACGGGCCGAGCCGAAATTCCAGGGTCCACCCTATCAATCTGTCCCACCTCTTTCTACCACCGCAACACTACCCCCCTCCCTCACTAGCGGTCGCCCTCGACCGCTTAGTCACCTTATCCATCCGAAAATGTCCACTTTTTTTTTTTTTTTTTTTTTTTTTTTTTTTTTTGATTCGACGCCTCTTTTCTCGAAAGCTCCTTTCAACGTCGACGTTACCTCTTCCGTCTTCCATCAAAAACGACGTTCTTCTTATCGCGTCTTTTATTTCTTATATGTTCGGCGTCTGAAGTCCTTTACTTAGCGTTCTTGTGATCGGCTCCATCTGATCTGAACTGTTCGGTTATCTAAGCTGCGGTCTGGGCGGTCTGTGCGCCAGCGCGGAGGTCCATATAGATCTTTCCGCTGCGCCGTTCTTCTTCTTCTTTTTCTCTTCTACCAAAGTCCTCAGCCACCGCAGGGGGGGCGGCGCTGGCACGCTACGGCGTCGGCGAGCTTGCTGCCGACCGCCGATAGGTAGTGGCCGCGTCGAAGACCTCCCCGAAGGTGACCGATACGATCGTTTCCATCGGCTTCCGTGCCGGTAGAGCGGACGTGTCTCTATTGTCGGCATTAGAGCCATTCCGGCTTCGGCTTCGTCGGATTCCGCGCGTAAAAGTCTCTTAGCAGCTACGCCGAATTCCGGAGGTTCTCGATCGGATACCATTCGTAGTCTTCTGGCCACCCCTTCTACGATATTCTCGCTTTGATGGACCCCCTCGTCTTCTTTACGTCCATTACGTCTTCCACCTCCTATTCTTCTTCTTTACTATCGTCCATTTCAACCGGCGGGGGTTCGGTAAACCCCTGCCTCGGCAGACCGTCCTCAGGGTCCAGGCTCAGTAGATCTGAATGAAAAACGTCGTGGATCCGGAACGCTTTTGGCAGCTCGAGTCGATAGGTCACCGGCGACCTCTTTTCTATTATCTTGAATGGACCTACGTAACGTAGGTTGAGCTTCGCGTTCCCTTTCAGCCTCAGGTTCCGCGTGTTGAGCCATACCTTTTGGCCTTCCTCGAATTCCATCGGTAACCGCTTTCTATTAGCTCGATTCACTATCTTCTTCTGAGCCGATTCCATCGCTTCTTTCGCTACTTTGACCGCTTCTTCCATCTGAGATCGGAGCGCTTCTGCCGTCGCGGCGGCGACTCTCTTCGACGACGTAGCGGTAGTGGAAAACTCCGGCGAGCTGGCGTCGCTTGGCGGCTAGAAGCTCATCCTCGGAAGATAGCTATGCGTTATCTCGAACGGTGCCAGCGAGGTGGCCTTAGACGGTGACGAGTTAGCGCAGAATTCGGCTATCGGCAACACCTTAACCCAGTCTTCTTGATGATGGCCGCAGAAGGTTCGCAGATATCGCTCTATCTCTCGGTTAGCTACCTTAGACTGGCCATCGGTCTGCGGGTAAGCGGCTGTGCTAAGCTTTCTATGGATTCCGAGAGCTCGATTGATAGCTTTCCACACGTTAGCAGTGAATTAAGGACCTCTATCTGTAGTGATAGTGTCTGGCAGCCCATAGTGCTTCCACACGTATTGAATCAACATCCGTGCGGTCTCTTCCGCAGTGGTTCCTTCGTCTCTCGCTCGGCAGGGGATAAAGTGGCGTTCTTTGCTTAATCGGTCTACTACGTTCAGCGTAGCGTCGCATCTATCGGAATCCGGCAGGCCGGTTACGAAGTCTATTATAATATGCTGCCACGGCTTCTCGGGGATCGGAAGGGGCTTCAATAGGCCGGCCGGAAGACCGTAACGTGGCTTCGCGGCTCTGCATACGTAGCAATTGGCGATAAATCGAAGGATCCGTTCGTAGATCCGCGGAAACCAGTAGACCGTCCTTATAGCTTCCATCGTTTTCTTCGCTCCGGCGTAGCCAACATCTACGGAGCTATGGATCAGCTGGATGACTTCTGTAATTAGTTCTTCCGGAACTATTATCTTCCCTGAACCGGTTTTGCCGAGCTTCTGTTGTTGATTGAGTCGTTCCACCTTCTCGTAGAGCGTCTTTTCTTCTATCGGCGGCTCCGGTTCCGTCGGTTCCGGTTCGGTCTGCAGTTCTGCCGCGTAGATCCCCGCTTCCTTCAACACCTTAGCGTCTACTATTCGCTCTGTTAACACCTTCTGGAACATGTTCGGATCTTCTTTTGCGCGGCTGGTTTTTCCTTCTCTTCTCGTCAGCGCGTCGGCCTTTCCGTTTTGAGCTCCGGGTCGATAGGTAATCTTGAAGTCGAACCCTGATAAGTAGGCCGCCCACCGAGCTTGACGGCGTAAGAGCTTCTGCGTCTTTATAAAGTAAGTCAGCGACTGGTGGTCTGTAAGGACCTGGATTGGCCCTTTTCCAGCTATAAGTTCCGGTTTCCACTCTTCAAAGGCCTGAATAATGGCCAGTAGCTCCTTATCGTAGATGGCGTAATTCCGCTCTGCTTCGCTTATTGACTTGCTAAAGAAGGCGACGGGGTGGAGGGTTTCGTCGTCACTATATTAAGAAAGGACTCCGGCCGTTACTGTGTCGGAAGCGTCCGTTTCCACGTAGATCGCTTTTTCTGGTCGGAAGTGTGCCAGAACCGGCGCTGATGCTACAGCTTCTTTCAGCCGGTTAAAGGCTTCCGTGCACCTCTCGTTCTATAGGCCGGCGGCCTCTTTCTTTAGCGCCTCGTTCAAGGGTCTCGCTATCTTGCTGAAGTCCTTAATAAACCGTCGATAGTAGCTGCAGAAGCCGAGAAACGCCCTGATTTGCGTAGTGTTTCCGGATTTCGGCTGCTTCCACTCCGCGACGGCGGCGACCTTTGAGGGGTCCATACGAATTCCATCTCTTCCGACGATAAGACCGAGATATTTGACCTCGGTTTGATAGAACTCGCTCTTCTTCGTGTCCGCGTTTAACCCGACCTCGCGGAGCCTGATCAACACCTTCTCGATGTAGTCTGTGTGTTGTTCTCTCGTTCTATCTGTGTAGATAAGGATGTCGTCCAGGTAGATAGACACGAACCGTTCTAACATGTCCATAAAGGTGTGGTTCATAAAGCGTTGCTACACTGCCGGCGCGTTTGTAAGTCCGAAAGGCATTACCAACTACTTGAAATTGCCCATACGCGTCGCGAACGTCGTGAGGTCTTCTGTCAGTCCTTCTTTATTCCTCAGTCGGTGGAACGCTTGGCGGATGTCCAGCTTGCTGAACCACTTAGCCTTTGCCACTCTTTGGATGGTCTCGTCGATCAACGGCAGTGGGTATACGTCTCTTTTGGTGACCTCATTAAGGCCTCGATAGTCTACGCAGAGTCTCAGACCACCCCCTGGTTTCCTTACGAAAAGAATCGGTAACGCGTATTCCGCGGAGCTCGGTGTAATGAACTTCTTCGCCAGGTTTTCGCGAACAAACACCTCTACCTGGTCTAGTTCGGCCGGTAACAGTCGTCTTAGGGGCTTGGTCCTTAGCAGCGTAGCTCCCTCTTTCAGTCGGATTTTGTTGTTATATTCCGGTCGATAGAGCGGCAATAGGTTGGAGTCGGCTTTCGAGAACACGTTAGCGTAACTATGGAGCTCGTTTGGTAGCACCTCCAGTGGATCCACTTCTTCTTCCGCTATTATCTTTCTGTAGTCTTCGATGTCCTTTATGGAGATAGCGTAAATCTCATTGTCCGGCGACTTCGCGAGGGTCGATAAAGCTTCCGAGCTTATCATCCCTATCGTGCCTTAAGGGTCAGGCCGATCTATCGAAGCCGCTTTAACCTTCGTAACGTTCGGTTTGGCGTTGGCTACTGTGACCGATTCGGTGACTGATTTGACGGCGGCTGAACCGCTGATCGGTTTTCTGAATCCGATTGTGCCTTCTCCTACGTCAATAATCGCTCCCTGGTTCTTCATCCATTTCTGTCCTATAATAATGTCAAATCTTCCGATATCTATGATTCGGAACGTCGCTTCCGTAGTGCGACCAGCCAAGGTTGTCCTCAATGGCACATAGTGCGTGACACTCTTAGTGTCTTGTCCGTTATATGCCGAAATCCGCGTCGGCGACGCCAGTTCCACTGGGTAGCCGTATCCATTTGTCAGCTTCCGGACCAGTCGGTGGTGGATCGCCGCGCCGATAAGAGCTCCTATGTCGATGAAAGCTTTTAGCTGAAATGGTTTGCTCGATCCGTTAAGGGGGTGGACAGTGATTGGAAGAATAATAGCTGTTTCCGTGTTCACTTCCACCGCCGCTAAGAGCGGATCGCTGCAGCTGTTGACGCTCTCTTTCGTCGACGTGGTTCTCGTTGGTGCCCTGTTGTCCATGCTAGATAGGGGGCCTATCCTTCTAGCTGGTCTTTTCCCAGGATTCGCAGGGGCACTCCACCGTCTACGCTATCGATGTCGTTCGGAGCCGGTTCGATGGCCTGAATAGTCTTTCTCGGCGGTGGCGGCTGCTGCTTTATAGCGCGGTATTCCTGCTTCTGCTTATCCGAGGCTTGGCATCTCGTAGCGATGTGGCCAGGCTTTCTATACGCGTAACAAGTGGGGACGAACGACGAACGCTGCGAATACGATGGCTGCTGGGGGGTTCGTCGGAAAGGCACAGGGGCTCTGACTGCTTGCGTCGACGGTAACGGCTTCTAAATCGGTTCGCGTGTCGTCGGTTTTCCGTACGCATTCAGGTTCCTTGCTGTTACTCTCGCCTGGTGCACAAAGCTCTTAAGATCTTCGTCTTCCACCGACGCCATAGCGGCGGCCAGTTCAGGACTCAGCTTCTGCCTCAATAGGTGGAGCTGCTCATCTTCCGCTACCCTCGCTCTAATGGCATATTTTCTGAACAATCCGTAGAACTCCTCGAACGTCTGCCGGTTCTGGTTGATCTTATCCAGTTGCTCGCAGGCTGTCTTCTTTCTGAATGGATCTCCGAAGCGTTGATCTAGCGCTTTAATTGCTTCTTTAGCGGTCACCTCTTCTAGGTCCGCCACTAGCGAGAAAGCTTCTCCTTCTAGTCGCGATTCCAGGTACGCTAATTAATCCTCTTCGCTGCTCGATGCGTAATCGCGGCTTATCTTGTTCTTAATCTTCTTCTTAAACGCTTCCCACTCTTTAGGGTCTCCGCCTCTGAACGCTGGTAGATCCGGTAATAACGTTACCGGCGTGCCACCTTGACTGTAGGCCGCCGGTAAGGCGGTCTCTGCTGGTTCTTCTCGATGCAGTGGCGGCGGCGCCGACGACATCGCTGCTTCTATATTAGCCAGTTGGTCCTTCAGCGCCTTCAGCTGCGCCGTTCGATTCGCCGCCTGGTTTTCCAGCACGTCGATGATAGTCTCGGCCGATTCCCTCTCGGCCCTTACCGTCTCTACTTCTTCTCTTAGCTGTCTCTTTTCTTCCAGCGTTCTGAAAAACAGCGTCTCAATAAGGTCTATGCTGTCGTAGACCTTTCCTATCCCATTCTTATTTACATAGTCTTCCAATTCCTCGATCGTGCAGTCGTAGATCTTCCTATATTCAGCTATTCGTTCCTTGAAATCAGCGGTCTCTTCCTCTGTAAAGCCGCTAATAACGATCTCATCGTCAATGACACTGGAGCGCCTACTCGCTCTGTCAGTCTTTCTCTTTCCGCGGCGGCCTGTCACGCCGCTGCTCTCTACCGCTGAGAAGTCTTCCATCTTCTTACGGTGCCTTGGGTGCTGTTCGGTTTGGTGTTGTTGGGTGCGCGTGCGTTATTCGGGTTTCCGGATGATTCGACGGGCCCTTTCGCGCAGCGCGGGGGTTGTGGAGAGTGAGTTCGAGATATAATGATCCGGGCACGCAGATATAATTCAATACGGCCTTTTTGATAACTATATCTCGAACTGAAGAGGGAAAGGAATCTATGTAGTAGTGGTGGTGGGCTTTGATAGTGGTGGTGCCAAGGCCCGGCTCGGCCCGGACGGGCCGAGCCGAAATTCCAGGGTCCACCCTATCAATCTGTCCTACCTCTTTCTACCACCGCAACAAGGCCCTAATCGCATATTTTCTGAACAAACTGTAGAACTCCTCGAACGTCTGCCGGTTCTGGTTGATCTTGTCCAACTGCTTACAGGCCGTCTTCTTCCGGAATGGGTCTCCGAAGCGTTGATCTAGCGCTTTAATCGCTTCCTTAGCGGTCACCTCTTCTAGGTCCGCTACTAGCAAAAAAGCTTTACCTTCTAATCGCGATTCCAGGTACGCCAATCTATCTCCAGCGCTGCTTCTGGCATAGTCTCGATCTATCTTGTTCTTTATCTTTTTCTTAAACGCTTCCTAATCCTTAGGATCTCCTCCTCTAAACGCTAGTAGATCCGGTAGTAACGTTATTAACGTGCCGCCTTAACTGTAGGCTGCTAGTAAGGCGGTTTCTGCGTAGGTTTCTCGCTGCAGTAGCGGCGATGGTCTCGCTGTTTCTATATTAGCTAGCTGATCCTTCAGCGCCTTTAGTTGCGCTAGTCGATTCGCCGCCTGGTTTTCTAACACGTCGATAATAGTCTCTACCGATTCCTTTTCGGCCCTTACCGCTTTAGTTTCTTTTCTTAGTTGTCTGTTCTCTTCCAGCGTTCTGTAAAACAGCATCTCGATAAGGTCTATGCCGTCGTAGACCTTCCCTATTCTATTCTCGTTTACATGGTCCTCTAGTTCCTTAAGCGTACAGTCGTGGATCTTCTTATATTCGGCTATTCGTTCCTTGACCTCCGCGGTCTCTTCTGCTGTAAAACCGCTAATAATAATCTCATTATTAATTACACTTAAGCGCCTACTCGCTCTGTTAGTCTTTCCTTTCCTACTTCTGCTGCGGCCTATAACGCCGCTCTCTACCGTCGAGAAGCCTTCTATCTTCTTACAGTGCCTTAGGGGTTGTTGTTTTGGTATGTGTGTGCGCGTGCGTTATTCGAGCGTCCGGATAGTTCGACGGGCCCTTTCGCGCAGCGCGGGGTTTAGTGTAGTAAGTGAGTTCGAGATATAATGATCCGGGCACGCAGATATAATTCAATACGGCCTTTTTAATAACTATATCTCGAACTGAGGAGGGAAAGGAATCTATGTAGTGGTAGTAGTGGGCTTTCGTAGTGGTAGTGCTAAGGCCCGGCTTGGCCCGGAAGGGCCGAGCCGAAATTCCAAGGGTCTACCCTATTACTTAGTCCTACTCCTTTCTGCCGCTGTAACAGTAGCAGCTGCTCCAGTTGCTATTGCCTCGCATAGCAGGCAGCTACGCCTTGAAATATTAAGCCTCTCCCGTCTCTTTCCCTTCCTTCCTTTTCTTCTATTCCCCTGCCTACTACCCCTCTATTCCGCTGTCTACTACTACCGTCTACCGTCTACCGTCTACTACTAGCATCTACCGTCTACCGTCCAACATCTACCTACTACTACCAGCTACTACTATTATGCTACGCACCCCGTCTGGCTGTTTCCGCCGTAGTTCTCTTGTAGTCGCTAGCCCTTCCTCCCTTGTAGTTCCTAGCTCTTCTTCCCCTAGTCTAGCTAGTGTCCCCCCCTACTTTTACCTCTAGCTATAGAACGCCTAGCTCGACTAGCAACTCTGCTTCCGGCTCGTACAGGTTACCGTCTTCTGTACAGTCTAAGCTAACGTCTTAGATACTACACTAATAAGCAGCAGGACGCTGCTAAGCTACCCTTCTACGCCTTCTAGTGTAACTCCGTCTAGGTTACGCCTTAGCGGGTCGCTACAGCCTGCCTGTCGTACGTTAATGCTATGCTTATTGCTACCTGCAGCCAGCTCTATACTGCCTGTCCTAACTCCCCCTAGGGCTTATTCGGCCTATACCGCCTCCCTAGCTTCTAGGCTAGGGTCTGCGCCTCGTGCAAGTAGAAGGATAGCTCCCTCTACTGCCTCTACTGCTGTCCGGAGGAGGCACGTAGGGGTAGGGGGGTGCCTCTGCTCCCTAGTGCTGGCCTAGGTAGGGGTCCTGCCGGCCGGGAGGTAATTAAGATTTCAGATAGAGAGTCTGCCGCCCTGGTTCTAGGGGGTAGTAGCTAGTAAGCTACCCCTAAGGTAGTATAAGAAATTTTTGGACAGTGTTGCTCTCGTTCCCCTCCTACTTCTACTCTTATTCCTACCTGTCTCCTGGCTGTTCCCTTCCTCCTACCCCCTTCTATACAGTGTAGTACAGTGTAGTGTTAGTGGGATCCGGCAGGGTCCTACGTCTTAATTCCCGATCCTTCGGCAACCCGAGTTGCCGGCGGCTGCCCTATATCTAGGGTAGATCGTGCCCCTTCTCGCCGTACAGCGCAGTGTTACTGTAACTGGGCAGGGAGATAGTTCTCCTCCTATCTGTCCAGCGCAGTTGTGTCCTATAGGGCCTCGTACAGTTCCTATATAGGCTCTGCCTACCCTCTCTATTTAACTAGGTACTCTGCCCTCTTCTTCTTCCTTTAGCTCTTAAGGATTGCTTCTAACTCGTACTCTTCCTAGCCTTTAGTAATAATCGCTAGTAGGCGCGCGTCGTCTGTTGTCTAGTGCAGCAGGGGGTCCGTATATGCCGGTCGTACGAGGTCTATATAGAAGACTTGGTAGATCCCTAGGAGAGTGTTAAGTTGTACAGTGTATGTCCCTACTAGTCGGATTACTGTAAACTTCCGGTTTTTTTTCCAGTCTAGTTTCTTGCTTAGCTAGTCTATACGGATGTTGCGCTGGTTTAACTAGACCTTATCTCCTGCCTCGTACCTTAGTACAGCCTGTCGTCCCTTGTTAGCCTGCTCTTCCGCATTCTGTTAAGCTATAGCCAGACTCGCTTTCGCCTATTAATAGGCGTTCGTAATCGTCCGTACGATAGCTTCTCCCTGCTAAATTGGGGATTATATAGGGCGTAGGGTAGCGCTGCTTAGGGTCGGTAGGAGCGGAGAGTGGTCGTATCCGTAGGCTATAAAGAAGGGGGACAATCTAGTGGCGTTAGCCGTACAGCTGTTAATAGCTAGCTCCACTATAGGGAGGAGGCGGTTCCAGTTTGTCTAGTCGTAGTCGACGTACGCTTAGAGGTACGCTTCCAACGTCGAATTAACCCTCTCTGTCGCGCTGTCTGTCTGTAGGTGCTATACGGTTAATAGGCGATGCTCTACGTTTAGCAACTAGCAGACCCTTGCCTAGAGCTGGCTCGTAAACTGTGTACCCCAGTCTAATACGATTAACCTAGGGAATCCGTGCTTGCTAAACGTCGTCTGTATAAATGCCTAAGCAGTGTCTTTTGTTGCAGCGGCAGAAAGGGGTGGGACTAAGTAATAGGGTAGACCCTCGGAATTTCGGCTCGGCCCTTCCGGACCGAGCCGGGCCTTGGTACACTACCCCTAAAGCTCTTACCTACCACTACATAGATTCCTTTCCCTCCTCAGTTCGAGATATAGTTATTAAAAAGGCTGTATTGAATTATATCTACGTGCCCAGATTATTATATCTCGAACTCACTTACTACACTAACTCTGCGCTGCGCGAAAGGGACCATTAAACAATCCGGACACCCGAATAACGCACGCGCACCAATATACCAAACCAACAACCCCTAGCACTGTAAGACAGCTATAGAGAGCTTTACAACGGTAGAGAGCGGCGTTATAGGCCGAAGCAGAAGCAGAAGAGAAAAGACTAACAGAGCGAGTAGGCGCTCTAGCGTTATTAATAATAAGTTTATTATTAGAGGTTTTATAGCAGAAGAGACTGCAGAGATTAAGGAACGAATAACCGAATATAAGAAGATTTACGACTGCACACTCGAGGAACTTAAAGATTACGTAAACGAGAACGGAGTAGGGAAGGTCTACGACGGCATACACCTTATTAAGACGCTGTTTTACAGAACCCTAGACGAGAAGAGGCAGTTAAGAGAGGAAAACAAAGCAGTAAGGGCCGAAAAGGAATCGGCAGAGACTATTATAGATGTGCTGGAAAACCAAGCGGCAAACCGACTAGTACAACTAAAGGCGATAAAGACTTAGTTAGCTAAGATAGAAGCAGCGATATCGTCGGCGCCGCTACTACATCGAGAAGAACAAGCAGAGACCGCCTTACTGGCAGCCTACAGTTAAGGTAGTACCTTAATAACGTTACTACCTAACCTACCGGCGTTTAGAGGCAGAGACCCTAAAGACTAGGAGGCATTTAAGAAAAAGATAAAGAACAAGATAGACTGCGACTATGCCAGAAACAGTAAAGAAGATAGGCTGGCCTACCTAGAGTCGCGGTTAGAAGGTAAAGCTTTTTTGCTAGTAGCGGACCTAGAAGAGGTAACCGCCAAAGAAGCAATCAAAGCGCTAAATCAACGCTTTAGAGACCCCTTCCGAAAGAAGACAGCCTGTAAGCAACTAGATAAGATCAACCAGAACCGGCAGACGTTTAAGGAGTTCTACAGACTGTTTAGAAAATATGCTATTAGAGCCAGAGTATCTAAAGATAAGCAGCTGCACTTGTTAATGATGTGACGCGGTACACTTGAGCCAAAAGGGACTGGTCAAGTAACTCGGAAGTGACTTGACCAATGTGTACCAGATATATGAACCTTGGCAAGGCATAGTAATGACACGGGCCAACCCACCCCGTATTAGTTAAGACAGAAGCTGAACCCTGAACTGGCTGCAGCTATAGCGTCGGTAGAAGACGAAGACCTTAAAAGCTTCGTGCACCAAGCGAGAGTTACTGCTAGAAACCTAAGCGCTTACGCGAAATCGCGCAAATCGAACTAGAAGCTGTCGATAACGCAGACAACACGACCCCCTGCACCTTTCTGGAGAGCACCTTAGCAGCTATCTTATTCGCCGCGTTCGTCGTTCGTTTCTACCTGCTATGTGTTGCGGCAGTGGAAAGGGGTAGGACTGAGTAATAGGGTAGACCCTCGGAATTTTGGCTCGGCCCTTCCGGACCGAGCCGGGCCTTAGCACGCCACCCCCCAAAGCTCTCGCCTACCACTACATAGATTCCTTTCTCTCCTCAGTTCGAGATATAGTTATCAAAAAGGCCGTATTAAATTATATCTGCGTGCCCGGATCATTATATCTCGAACTTACCTCCCTACACTACTACCGCGCTGCGCGAAAGGAACCGTTAAACTATCCGGACCCCCGAATAACGCACGCGCACTACACTAAACCAACAACCCCAGTACCGTAAGAAAGCTATAGAGAGCTTCTTAGCGGTAGAGAGCGGCGTTACAGGCCGAAGCAGAAGCAGAAGAGAAAAGACTGACAGAGCGAGCGAGCAGGCGCTCCAGTGTTATCGATAATAAGTTTATTATCGGAGGTTTTACAGCGGAAGAGACTGCAGAGATCAAGGAACGAATAAGCGAATACAAGAAAATCTACGACTGTATACTCGAGGAACTTAAGGATTACGTAAACGAGAACGGAGTAGGAAAGGTCTACGACAGCATAGACCTTATTAAGAAGCTGTTTTACAGAACCCTAGAAGAAAAGAAACAGTTAAGAGAGGAAATTGAAGCAGTAAGAGCTAAGAAGGAATTGGCAGAGACTATTATAGATGTGCTGGAAAACCAAGCGGCGAACCGACTGGCACAACTGAAAGCGATAAAGGCTCAGCTAGCTAAGATAGAAGCAGCGATGTCGACGAAGCCGCTACTGCATTAAGAAGAACAAGCAGAGACCGCCTTACCGGCGGCCTACAGTTAAGGCGGCACGTTAATAACATTACTACTAGATCTACCAGCGTTTAGAGGCGGAGATCCTAAGGATTGGGAAGCATTTAAGAAGAAGATAAAGAACAAGATAGACCGAGACTATGCCGGAAAAACAGTGCCGGAGACAGATTAGCCTACCTAAAGTCGCGATTAGAAGGAGAAGCTTTTTCGCTAGTAGCGGACCTAGAAGAGGTAACCGCTAAGGAAGCGATTAAGTCCCACCTCGTAAGCAGCTTTCCACCGCTGCAACACTTGGCATCTCGTAGCGATATAGCCAGGCTTTCTACACGCGTAACAGGTAGGGACGAACGAAGAATGCGGTAACTGATAAGGTAGCTGCGGAGGCGTTCTCTAGAAAAGTGCAGGGGGTCTCGTCGTCTGCGTTATTAACGGCTTCTAGTTTGATTCGCGTAATTTCGCGTAAGCGCTCAAATTTCTCGCAGTGACTCTCGCTTAGTGCACGAAGCTCTTAAGGTCTTCATCTTCCACCGAGGCTATAGCTGCGGCCAGTTCAGGGTTCAACTTCTGTCTTAGTAGATAGAGCTGTTTATCTTCCGCCACTCTCGCCCTAATCGCATATTTTTAGAATAGCCCGTAGAATTCCTTAAACGTCTATCGGTTCTGGTGGATCTTGTCCAGCTGCTTACGTGCCGTCTTCTTTCAGAACAGGTCTCCGAAGCGTTGATCTAGTGCTTTAATCGCTTCCTTAGCGGTTACCTCTTCTAGGTCCGCTACTAGCGAAAAAGCTTCTCCTTCTAATCGCGACTTTAGGTAGGCTAATCTGTCTCCGGCACTGTTTCCGGCATAGTCTCGGTCTATCTTGTTCTTTATCTTCTTCTTAAATGCTTCCCAATCCTTAGGATCTCCGCCTCTAAACGCTGGTAGATCTAGTAGTAATGTTATTAACGTGCCGCCTTAACTGTAGGCCGCCGGTAAGGCGGTCTCTGCTTGTTCTTCTTAATGCAGTAGCGGCTTCGTCGACATCGCTGCTTCTATCTTAGCTAGCTGAGCCTTTATCGCTTTCAGTTGTGCCAGTCGGTTCGCCGCTTGGTTTTCCAGCACATCTATAATAGTCTCTGCCAATTCCTTCTTAGCTCTTACTGCTTCAATTTCCTCTCTTAACTGTTTCTTTTCTTCTAGGGTTCTGTAAAACAGCTTCTTAATAAGGTCTATGCTGTCGTAGACCTTTCCTACTCCGTTCTCGTTTACGTAATCCTTAAGTTCCTCGAGTATACAGTCGTAGATTTTCTTGTATTCGCTTATTCGTTCCTTGATCTCTGCAGTCTCTTCCGCTGTAAAACCTCCGATAATAAACTTATTATCGATAACACTGGAGCGCCTGCTCGCTCTGTCAGTCTTTTCTCTTCTGCTTCTGCTTCGGCCTGTAACGCCGCTCTCTACCGCTAAGAAGCTCTCTATAGCTTTCTTACGGTACTGGGGTTGTTGGTTTAGTGTAGTGCGCGTGCGTTATTCGGGGGTCCGGATAGTTTAACGGTTCCTTTCGCGCAGCGCGGTAGTAGTGTAGGGAGGTAAGTTCGAGATATAATGATCCGGGCACGCAGATATAATTTAATACGGCCTTTTTGATAACTATATCTCGAACTGAGGAGAGAAAGGAATCTATGTAGTGGTAGGCGAGAGCTTTGGGGGGGGTGGCGTGCTAAGGCCCGGCTCGGTCCGGAAGGGCCGAGCCAAAATTCCGAGGGTCTACCCTATTACTCAGTCCTACCCCTTTCCACTGCCGCAACACATAGCAGGTAGAAACGAACGACGAACGCGGCGAATAAGATAGCTGCTAAGGTGCTCTCCAGAAAGGTGCAGGGGGGTCGTGTTGTCTGCGTTATCGACAGCTTCTAGTTCGATTTGCGCGATTTCGCGTAAGCGCTTAGGTTTCTAGCAGTAACTCTCGCTTGGTGCACGAAGCTTTTAAGGTCTTCGTCTTCTACCGACGCTATAGCTGCAGCCAGTTCAGGGTTCAGCTTCTGTCTTAACTAATACGGGGTGGGTTGGCCCGTGTCATTACTATGCCTTGCCAAGGTTCATATATCTGGTACACATTGGTCAAGTCACTTCCGAGTTACTTGACCAGTCCCTTTTGGCTCAAGTGTACCGCGTCACATCATTAACAAGTGCAGCTGCTTATCTTTAGATACTCTGGCTCTAATAGCATATTTTCTAAACAGTCTGTAGAACTCCTTAAACGTCTGCCGGTTCTGGTTGATCTTATCTAGTTGCTTACAGGCTGTCTTCTTTCGGAAGGGGTCTCTAAAGCGTTGATTTAGCGCTTTGATTGCTTCTTTGGCGGTTACCTCTTCTAGGTCCGCTACTAGCAAAAAAGCTTTACCTTCTAACCGCGACTCTAGGTAGGCCAGCCTATCTTCTTTACTGTTTCTGGCATAGTCGCAGTCTATCTTGTTCTTTATCTTTTTCTTAAATGCCTCCTAGTCTTTAGGGTCTCTGCCTCTAAACGCCGGTAGGTTAGGTAGTAACGTTATTAAGGTACTACCTTAACTGTAGGCTGCCAGTAAGGCGGTCTCTGCTTGTTCTTCTCGATGTGTAGTAGCGGCGCCGACGATATCGCTGCTTCTATCTTAGCTAACTAAGTCTTTATCGCCTTTAGTTGTACTAGTCGGTTTGCCGCTTGGTTTTCCAGCACATCTATAATAGTCTCTGCCGATTCCTTTTCGGCCCTTACTGCTTTGTTTTCCTCTCTTAACTGCCTCTTCTCGTCTAGGGTTCTGTAAAACAGCGTCTTAATAAGGTGTATGCCGTCGTAGACCTTCCCTACTCCGTTCTCGTTTACGTAATCTTTAAGTTCCTCGAGTGTGCAGTCGTAAATCTTCTTATATTCGGTTATTCGTTCCTTAATCTCTGCAGTCTCTTCTGCTATAAAACCTCTAATAATAAACTTATTATTAATAACGCTAGAGCGCCTACTCGCTCTGTTAGTCTTTTCTCTTCTGCTTCTGCTTCGGCCTATAACGCCGCTCTCTACCGTTGTAAAGCTCTCTATAGCTGTCTTACAGTGCTAGGGGTTGTTGGTTTGGTATATTGGTGCGCGTGCGTTATTCGGGTGTCCGGATTGTTTAATGGTCCCTTTCGCGCAGCGCAGAGTTAGTGTAGTAAGTGAGTTCGAGATATAATAATCTGGGCACGTAGATATAATTCAATACAGCCTTTTTAATAACTATATCTCGAACTGAGGAGGGAAAGGAATCTATGTAGTGGTAGGTAAGAGCTTTAGGGGTAGTGTACCAAGGCCCGGCTCGGTCCGGAAGGGCCGAGCCGAAATTCCGAGGGTCTACCCTATTACTTAGTCCCACCCCTTTCTGCCGCTGCAACAAAAAGACACTGCTTAGGCATTTATACAGACGACGTTTAGCAAGCACGGATTCCCTAGGTTAATCGTATTAGACTGGGGTACACAGTTTACGAGCCAGCTCTAGGCAAGGGTCTGCTAGTTGCTAAACGTAGAGCATCGCCTATTAACCGTATAGCACCTACAGACAGACAGCGCGACAGAGAGGGTTAATTCGACGTTGGAAGCGTACCTCTAAGCGTACGTCGACTACGACTAGACAAACTGGAACCGCCTCCTCCCTATAGTGGAGCTAGCTATTAACAGCTGTACGGCTAACGCCACTAGATTGTCCCCCTTCTTTATAGCCTACGGATACGACCACTCTCCGCTCCTACCGACCCTAAGCAGCGCTACCCTACGCCCTATATAATCCCCAATTTAGCAGGGAGAAGCTATCGTACGGACGATTACGAACGCCTATTAATAGGCGAAAGCGAGTCTGGCTATAGCTTAACAGAATGCGGAAGAGCAGGCTAACAAGGGACGACAGGCTGTACTAAGGTACGAGGCAGGAGATAAGGTCTAGTTAAACCAGCGCAACATCCGTATAGACTAGCTAAGCAAGAAACTAGACTGGAAAAACCGGAAGTTTACAGTAATCCGACTAGTAGGGACATACACTGTACAACTTAACACTCTCCTAGGGATCTACCAAGTCTTCTATATAGACCTCGTACGACCGGCATATACGGACCCCCTGCTGCACTAGACAACAGACGACGCGCGCCTACTAGCGATTATTACTAAAGGCTAGGAAGAGTACGAGTTAGAAGCAATCCTTAAGAGCTAAAGGAAGAAGAAGAGGGCAGAGTACCTAGTTAAATAGAGAGGGTAGGCAGAGCCTATATAGGAACTGTACGAGGCCCTATAGGACACAACTGCGCTGGACAGATAGGAGGAGAACTATCTCCCTGCCCAGTTACAGTAACACTGCGCTGTACGGCGAGAAGGGGCACGATCTACCCTAGATATAGGGCAGCCGCCGGCAACTCGGGTTGCCGAAGGATCGGGAATTAAGACGTAGGACCCTGCCGGATCCCACTAACACTACACTGTACTACACTGTATAGAAGGGGGTAGGAGGAAGGGAACAGCCAGGAGACAGGTAGGAATAAGAGTAGAAGTAGGAGGGGAACGAGAGCAACACTGTCCAAAAAATTTCTTATACTACCTTAGGGGTAGCTTACTAGCTACTACCCCCTAGAACCAGGGCGGCAGACTCTCTATCTGAAATCTTAATTACCTCCCGGCCGGCAGGACCCCTACCTAGGCCAGCACTAGGGAGCAGAGGCACCCCCCTACCCCTACGTGCCTCCTCCGGACAGCAGTAGAGGCAGTAGAGGGAGCTATCCTTCTACTTGCACGAGGCGCAGACCCTAGCCTAGAAGCTAGGGAGGCGGTATAGGCCGAATAAGCCCTAGGGGGAGTTAGGACAGGCAGTATAGAGCTGGCTGCAGGTAGCAATAAGCATAGCATTAACGTACGACAGGCAGGCTGTAGCGACCCGCTAAGGCGTAACCTAGACGGAGTTACACTAGAAGGCGTAGAAGGGTAGCTTAGCAGCGTCCTGCTGCTTATTAGTGTAGTATCTAAGACGTTAGCTTAGACTGTACAGAAGACGGTAACCTGTACGAGCCGGAAGCAGAGTTGCTAGTCGAGCTAGGCGTTCTATAGCTAGAGGTAAAAGTAGGGGGGGACACTAGCTAGACTAGGGGAAGAAGAGCTAGGAACTACAAGGGAGGAAGGGCTAGCGACTACAAGAGAACTACGGCGGGAAACAGCCAGACGGGGGTGCGTAGCATAATAGTAGTAGCTGGTAGTAGTAGGTAGATGTTGGACGGTAGACGGGGTAGATGCTAGTAGTAGACGGTAGACGGTAGACGGTAGTAGTAGACAGCGGAATAGAGGGGTAGTAGGCAGGGGAATAGAAGAAAAGGAAGGAAGGGAAAGAGACGGGAGAGGCTTAATATTTCAAGGCGTAGCTGCCTGCTATGCGAGGCAATAGCAACTGGAGCAGCTGCTACTGTTACAGCGGCAGAAAGGAGTAGGACTAAGTAATAGGGTAGACCCTTGGAATTTCGGCTCGGCCCTTCCGGGCCAAGCCGGGCCTTAGCACTACCACTACGAAAGCCCACTACTACCACTACATAGATTCCTTTTCCCTCCTCAGTTCGAGATATAGTTATTAAAAAGGCCGTATTGAATTATATCTGCGTGCCCGGATCATTATATCTCGAACTCACTTACTACACTAAACCCCGCGCTGCGCGAAAGGGCCCGTCGAACTATCCGGACGCTCGAATAACGCACGCGCACACACATACCAAAACAACAACCCCTAAGGCACTGTAAGAAGATAGAAGGCTTCTCGACGGTAGAGAGCGGCGTTATAGGCCGCAGCAGAAGTAGGAAAGGAAAGACTAACAGAGCGAGTAGGCGCTTAAGTGTAATTAATAATGAGATTATTATTAGCGGTTTTACAGCAGAAGAGACCGCGGAGGTCAAGGAACGAATAGCCGAATATAAGAAGATCCACGACTGTACGCTTAAGGAACTAGAGGACCATGTAAACGAGAATAGAATAGGGAAGGTCTACGACGGCATAGACCTTATCGAGATGCTGTTTTACAGAACGCTGGAAGAGAACAGACAACTAAGAAAAGAAACTAAAGCGGTAAGGGCCGAAAAGGAATCGGTAGAGACTATTATCGACGTGTTAGAAAACCACCAGGCGGCGAATCGACTAGCGCAACTAAAGGCGCTGAAGGATCAGCTAGCTAATATAGAAACAGCGAGACCATCGCCGCTACTGCAGCGAGAAACCTACGCAGAAACCGCCTTACTAGCAGCCTACAGTTAAGGCGGCACGTTAATAACGTTACTACCGGATCTACTAGCGTTTAGAGGAGGAGATCCTAAGGATTAGGAAGCGTTTAAGAAAAAGATAAAGAACAAGATAGATCGAGACTATGCCAGAAGCAGCGCTGGAGATAGATTGGCGTACCTGGAATCGCGATTAGAAGGTAAAGCTTTTTTGCTAGTAGCGGACCTAGAAGAGGTGACCGCTAAGGAAGCGATTAAAGCGCTAGATCAACGCTTCGGAGACCCATTCCGGAAGAAGACGGCCTGTAAGCAGTTGGACAAGATCAACCAGAACCGGCAGACGTTCGAGGAGTTCTACAGTTTGTTCAGAAAATATGCGATTAGGGCCTTGTTGCGGTGGTAGAAAGAGGTAGGACAGATTGATAGGGTGGACCCTGGAATTTCGGCTCGGCCCGTCCGGGCCGAGCCGGGCCTTGGCACCACCACTATCAAAGCCCACCACCACTACTACATAGATTCCTTTCCCTCTTCAGTTCGAGATATAGTTATCAAAAAGGCCGTATTGAATTATATCTGCGTGCCCCGGATCATTATATCTCGAACTCACTCTCCACAACCCCCGCGCTGCGCGAAAGGGCCCGTCGAATCATCCGGAAACCCGAATAACGCACGCGCACCCAACAACACCAAACCGAACAGCACCCAAGGCACCGTAAGAAGATGGAAGACTTCTCAGCGGTAGAGAGCAGCGGCGTGACAGGCCGCCGCGGAAGAGAGAAAGACTGACAGAGCGAGTAGGCGCTCCAGTGTCATTGACGATGAGATCGTTATTAGCGGCTTTACAGAGGAAGAGACCGCTGATTTCAAGGAACGAATAGCTGAATATAGGAAGATCTACGACTGCACGATCGAGGAATTGGAAGACTATGTAAATAAGAATGGGATAGGAAAGGTCTACGACAGCATAGACCTTATTGAGACGCTGTTTTCAGAACGCTGGAAGAAAAGAGACAGCTAAGAGAAGAAGTAGAGACGGTAAGGGCCGAGAGGGAATCGGCCGAGACTATCATCGACGTGCTGGGAAAACCAGGCGGCGAATCGAACGGCGCAGCTGAAGGCGCTGAAGGACCAACTGGCTAATATAGAAGCAGCGATGTCGTCGGCGCCGCCGCCACTGCATCGAGAAGAACCAGCAGAGACCGCCTTACCGGCGGCCTACAGTCAAGGTG